>PVIR01025737.1:0-24246 GCA_004026965.1 Petromus typicus | reverse complement strand
CCCCGGTAACCACATAACAATACTGGGTGTGGAGACTCACACCCAGCAGCAACCAGTACCACATACCACAGTGCCGGGCGTGGTGGCTCACGCCTGTAATCCCAGCACTCAGGAGGCAGAGGCAGGAGGATTGTGATGTGAGTTTGAGGCTGAGCTGAGGGCCAGCCTGAACCACAAAGCGAGACCCTGTCTCAAAAAAAAAAAAAAAAAAAATAATAATAATAATAATCCTGTGGTGGTAGCTGCTTTGTAAAATGCAAAGAAAATTGGCAATATCCTCTCTAGTATCCTCTAATTGTAAAAGCAAACAGAAACAGGGGGAGACAGATAGCACCATGACAATAAGCAGTAAATATCTGAAAAGTAAGGTAGCTCACAAGGAAAATTATATAATATTTTGAACTAAATTATCATCAACACATATATAAAACAGTGTGATATGCAACTAAACAGCACTTAAAATGAAGTTTGCAGCTAATGGTTCTTCCATCAGAAAAGGTTAAAATTAATGTGCTAAGCTATTACCTGAAGATAAGAGAAAGGAAAAGGAAAAATAAACAAAAGAAAAAAATAAAGACAACTAATAATAACATGCAAAGAAAACAATAAAATAAAAATCACTAACATGGAAAAATCAGGTCTTAAAGTTGATTTTGTTTCAAGAGAAGTAAATTTATAAATCTTGAGCAAATCTCATCAAGAAAAACAAAGAAAATAAATAGATTTTTCATTAATAAAGCAAAAATCAGTAGCCATTTGTGTGATAAATTTTTATCCTTACTTAAACCAGTCACAAGCATTAATTTGAGAAAGCATCTAAGATAAAAGAGTGATGGCTGAGAAAGTGTCCTAGTGCCCTCTTCAGATGACTCAAGCTGCCGGTGCTTGGCAGGTCCCTGAGCATGCTATGCAACAGTTGTACTACTAAACACAGCTTATACCTCCAGCCCCTAGTCATATGTTATGTTGCTTCCACTGGCCTTGAACTGAGGATTCTTCTGTCTCAGCCTCTTGAGTAGATGTGTCTAGAGTAATCGGCAGTGAATTTTAGCCTAGTTGAGGCCTGGAATCCAGATACTTAGAAAGTGATGATTTGATGAGGAAAAGGGAAAAGATAGATCTCTGAGAATTAGGAAGGAAAACTGGAAGCCACCGAGAAGATGGAGAGGTAGACCACAGGGCGGGGGGAAAAGCTGAGGGGTCTCAAAGTTCACTTGGTTCTCAGGAAGGAAAACTGGCCTCTGTAGATACTAGGATCCTTTGTCTCACTTTTCTCTCTTCTTTCTCATTTTCCATTGTTTAACTTTTCAAATTTTTCTTTCATTCTTCCATTCCCAGCCCCCTGATATTTTTTACTAATGTAATCATTAAGCTTTATTAATTTTTTATCTAGTTAGTTAACTCTATTACTATTGTTGAATTCTTTTCCATAGTTAGTGGAAATATAGTTGTTGCATTTAGCAGATATTCACTTCATGTCAAACTAGAGATCTATTTTCTCTGGTTAAGGGTGGTTCACTGCTGGTTCTTTTGAAAATTCAATATCTAGTTGGTTTTTTATATTATTATTTTTGATGATTTTCTTGCTATTGTGAAGGTGGCATAGTTGTTGCTATTGATAGGTTTTCTCTCTATGCTAATATCTTCACTGCTTTTATATCATTAACTGTACTGTGGTCCATTCCCAGAGAACTAGGTACTGAGCCATTATATTACATCCTTCTCTCCCAAATTAATGGGTGTGGTCAGAGCACAGTACACAGGCAAAGAACTATAATTAGCCATGCCCAGAGCACACTACTGAAAAGCAGACACTAACGAAATCTCCATATTAGTAACAAAGTCTTTCCACTATAAATGCCACAAAAGTTAGCATGAAACAAAAGCAACATAAAACAGATAAGCCAGCAAAACAAAATGCTTCCCAAAACTCTCAGCTCCCCAAAGCCAATCTATAAGGCACTGAGGAGGAAGAAAGCAAAATCCATACACTTGAATTTTTCAAAAGGATAACAAGAGATTTAAAAAATAGATTGATGAGGTGCTCAGCAAGTTCAGAGAGGGTATAACTAAATAGATAATGAATGCAATAAAACAATTTGAGAGTTTGCAGAGGACACTAATAAAAAACTAATTGAGCTAACCAAAATGAAAGGAAGGAAGAAAATAAAGAAAGAAAAAGCAAGAAAGAAAGAGGGCTGGGGATTTAGCTCAGTGGTTCTGGTATCTGCCTGGCAAACATAAGGTCCAGAGTTTGATCCTGGTAACTACATACCAAAATGTTGGGTGTGGTGGATCACGCCTGTAATCCCAGCACTCAGGAGGCAGAGGCAGGAGGATTGCTCTAAATTTGAGGCTGGCCTGGGCTACATAGTGAGTTCAGGGCCGGCCAATTTGAATTACAAAGCGATATCTTGTCTCAAAAAACTTAAAAAAAAAAAAAAAAAGGAAAGAAATAAATGAAAAAAGAAGAGGTAATGCAATCAGAAATGAAAAGACAATGAAATCTGAAATGAAAAAGCCAGCTGGGGTGGTGCACATGCCTATAATGCCAGCACTTGGGAGGCTGAGGCAGGATTCTCACAAGTTTGAGGCCAGCCTGGGGTACATAGTGAGTTCCAGGTGAGCCTGAACTATGAAGTGAGATCCTGTCTCAAAAAATAAATGGAAGTGAAAACACAATGGACACTGCTAAAATCCAGAAGATTAAACTAATTACTTTTAGAGTCTGTACTCTAGTAAATTGGAGAATTCAGAAGAAATAGATAGATGCCTAGATACATATGAATTGCCAAAACTTAACCAAGATGATTTAAAAACGCTGAATAATCCAATAATAGGCAATGGAATTGAGGAGGTAATAAATAATAACTAAGAAAAACTGAAGGCATAGAAGGGCCATGAGGCTTCGGTCAGAGCTGGGTGCTCAGGTGGCACAGAAGACAGTTCTCATTTGACTGGATTCCCTAACCGTGTGGCCCATGGTGGTGAGCGCTGGCATGGGGCAGTTTGGCACTCTGGTTGTCAGCTGTTGGAAGGCAGTAGGAAAGAACATATTGGATGGGGATTTAGCTTGGTGGTTCCAGTGTCTACCTGGAAGAGCTTATCTTGGTAGTTTTATATCCATTCGGGGTTTCAGTGACTTGCCTGCATTGGCAGTTAAGCCAGAGCTTTGCTATAAAAGGCAAATAAAGCACAGTCTCTTAACAGGACATAAATGGATCCAAAGACAGCAGCGTTCAACACAGTGTGGGATGGTAAGCTCTGGCTTTTTACCAAGTTGTTGGCAAGCAAATCCAAAGAGGAAGCTTCCTTCTTAATCTCTGAAAAAATAAATGGGACACTGCTCTTGATGGCTACCAAGTATGGGCACCTGACAGGGTGGAATTCCTCCCAGAGCAGTGGAGTGTCTCCATTAGTCAGTATCTAACCAAGATGGCGCTTGCCAGCCATCGTGGGCAACTGGGACCAAAATTTCTTGCTCCATTTTTAATCTTTCTTTCTTTCTTCCCTCCTTCCTTCCTTTCTTTCTTTCTTCTTTCATCTTCCTTCCTTTCTCATTTTTTTCTTTTCATTTCATAAGGAACAAGGAAAGATAGCAAGAAAGAAAAGAAATGAAAGATAGAAAACCAAAAAGGCATCAGCAAAAAACATACATATGGTTCAATGAACAGAACAGAGGCTGCAGAAACAACTCCAGACACATTCAGCTACCTGATGTTTGACAGAGGGACCAAAAACATACACTAGCATAAAGATTACCTCTTTAACAAATGGATCTGGAAAAACTGACTATCTATCTGTATATCTTATGAGTGCATATGAATATCCTATGACTCTAGTTTGATATCTCTCACCATGTACTAAAGTATAATAAAAAATAGGTTAAGGACATAAATGTTAAAACAGAAACAATCTGCTGGAAAGTAAAATAGGTAAAACTCTTGGAGAAAGAGGCATAGGCCAAGACTTTCTAAACAGAACTGGTATTGCATAAGAAATAATACCAGTAATCAAAAAATGGGATAATATCACATTAAAAAGCTTCTACCCAGCAAAGGAAACAATCAACAGAATGAAGAGAAAACATACAAGTAGGGAAAAAAATTTGTCAGCTATTCCTCAGACTGAGGACTAATATTTAGAATATATAAATGGGCCAGGAATTTAGCTTAGTGGTTCTGGCACTTGCCTCACAAGTGCAGAGCCCTGAGTTTGATCCCGGGTACCAAAAAATTAAAAATAAAAATAAAATAAACAACTGAAGAAATTTGGACACTCCAAACCAATCAAAACATAGGCAACTGAAATGAACAGACACTTCACAGAAGTACTAATGGCCAATAAATACATGAAAAATTATAAAATATCACTGGATATTTAAGAAATTGTAAATTAGCTGGGCATGGTGGCTCATGCCTGTAATCCCAGGCAGAGGGATTGGGAGGCAGAGGCAGAGGCAGGAGGGTTGCCATGAGTTCGAGGCTTGCCTGGGGTATATAGTGAGCTCAGGGCCAGACTGAACTACCAAAATGAGATCCTGTCTCAGGAAAAAAAAAATGCCAATTAAAACAACATTTATTGCAAAAAGAATTGTTATAGTCAATAAATCAATCAATAGCAAATGCTGATGAGACTGAGGAGGAAAAGGAGCTCTTCTACATTATCAATGGGTATCATACAGGTAATAATGAGTGCCCTTGAACCAGAAATGTTGTAAATTATTGTCCTAAATTGATTAAATAGAAAGACAAGAATGAACTAAATTTGTACACAGCTGTTATAAAAGGAGATGGAAAACAAGGATGAAAATGATTTAGGTAGGCACAATAGCAAAGTACCTGTGGTCCCAGCTACTTAGGAGGGTAAGGCAAGAGGAGCACTGCAAGTTCCAGGCCAGCCTGGGTAACTTAATGGAATTCTTCTTGAAGCAAAAATTAAGAAAAATGAGTAGGGATGTAGCTCAGTGGTAAAGTACCTCTCAGTTCTATCCCCAGTACTAAAAAAATAAATAAAAATTTTAATTAAACTAGGTGTAGTACACGCCTGTAATCCTCACACTTGGGAGGCTGATGCAGAAGGATTGCAATGAGTCTGGGGCAGCCTGATAGAGAAGCCTGCACCTCCTTACCTCAGGACAACCAAAAAAAAGAAAGTCTGAGAATCAGAGGGAGAGAAAGAGACAGAGAGACAGACAGAGATAGAGAGACAGAGATAGAAAGAGAATGGCCAGGCCCCTAACCTTTCTCCAAAGGGACACCCACTAGGCCCTCATTCCTGAAGGTTCTCCCACTGCCCGGTAGTGTGGTAGGCGGGGGAACAAGAGCTCAACACATGGACTTTAGGGGACATTCAGGATTCAGACCATAACAATGGTGCTCTGGCCAGAACTGCTACTTCAATTCTGCATGACTGTCTTTACTCCATCACAAAAACCCAGGAACTGCACATCATCTGCACAGCACGGAGCCTGGTCACAGTTACCCAGGGAGAGACTGCATCAGAGTCCCAGCTGACACCACAGATCTGCTGTCTGCCACTTTCAGGTTTCCTTTTCACAGCTAACAAATTACCAGTCAAGATTGGCTGGGTTTTTCTCCTTTGTGTCTTTGATAGTCTTCTGTGTTTACATCTAAACATGAGTCCTGTGTGCCATTGTGTGTACCCAGATTCATGTATAGACACTCAAACACCATCTGGATGAACAAATGACTCTTTGAAGTCCATGGAGAAAGTGCCAGATGGAGGTTTATAAGGCTTTTTTGTTCGTAAAAGTCTTGGATCAAAAACATCCTTAAGTATGTTAAAGAAAAAAAATCCAGACTGGGTGTGGAGGTGCACACTAGTAATTCCAGAATTCTTGAGAGGCTGAGGCAGGAGAATCACAAGTTTGAGCCCAGCCTGAGCATTTTAGCAACTTAGAGAGACCTTGTCTCAAAATAAAAATTAAAAAGGGCTGGGAAGTAACTCAGGGTTCAATTCCCAGCACTGCCCCCACCCCCCCAAAAAAAGGAATTCAATAATCCTATTCTTTTTTTAAAAAATCAATAAAATGAAAATATGTTTGCCTAAATCTAACAAGAAAAATGTTTTTTTCACGTGCATGCTGGGCAAGAAGATGCAGTTAAGTGGTAGAATGCCTACTTAGCATGCATGAAGCCCTGCCAAAACAAAAACAAAACAAAACAAAAACTCAAACACACAGTAGTCCCCTTCCCCAGCAGGGTAGGCAAAAGCTTCTTTTTTTGTTGTTGTTTTTTGAGACAGGGTCTTGCTTTGTAGTTCAGGCTGGCCCTGAGCTCAGCCTCAAACTCACATCACAATCCTCCTGCCTCTGCCTCCCGAGTGCTGGGATGACAGGCGTGAGCCACCACACCCGGCACTGTGGTATGTGGTACTGGTTGCTGCTGGGCGTGAGTCTCCACACCCAGTATGGTATGTGGTTACCGGGGAATCGAACCCGGGTCCTTGCGCTTGGAAGACAGGCACCGGAGCCACTGAGCTAACTCCCCAGCCCCAGCAAAAGCTTCTTTTTGTAGAGATTGAGTCTTGAAAACAAAAGCAGAAGCTACCAGGTTCCTTGAGTCTTAGGGTGTAAAGTTCCAAAATGAGATATTTGCATATAATTTTGGTCAAAGACAGTCCCAAGGCCAGCCCAGATTCCATGGGTGGGAAGACAGCCGCCTCCTCTGACAGCAGGAGCCCAGAACCACTCAGCCACAGAGAGGCATGCCACACCACATGAGATGGGGGTGGTAGGTGTCTCTGTTGCCAATTCTAAGCCCAAAGACAAATCATACAGTATGGCAGCCAATGGATTTCAGAGAGCTTTGGGACAGGTGTGTGAAAATTGGAGTCTGCTTTGTTAAGACAGCCTGTTTGCCTGCCGTTTTCCCTTTTTTCCAAACTCCAAGCATGGGATGGAAAGCATCTCCCAGTTCCTGACCTCCTGGATTTCCCCTCTATTCCTCTCTGATGGTCTCATCTTCCTCTTCTGGAGAAATATCTGCTTTTCATGGCTAAGCAGGTTTCCCTGGGATGGGCAAGAGACCGATAACTCTGACACCATACTGCCATTTAAGTGCATATTCTGTCTCTCAAGCTTGAAGCACAAGTGTTTCCTTTTTCACAGATGTACATGACACCTAGTGGTGTGGTATACTACTGTGTCTGCTGACTTGTACTCTCCCTTGCCCTGGCTTTAGAGGCTGGAAGTCCAGGACTGGGTGGCTCCAGCTGTTCGGCCTCTGGTGGTACCCTCCTAATGATGGTGACAAAGTAGAGAGGGCATGTATGGAGGAGATGGCAGGTCGGGGTAGGGAGTCACAGGGCCTCAGATATTGAGTTCACCCTTCTTACAACCATTCACTCTTGGGAGAATTAATTTACTCTCTGTGACCAGAAATAATTTCCTTAGGTGGCGTCCTGTGTTGACAAGGGGAATTTGTCAACTGTCTTGCACCATTAATGAATTTTACTGGCTCCATCTGTGATTAAAGCTACTGCAGAGCCAAGGAGTTTTGAGAAATATTTATATTTTGGAATTAGGAAAAAAATACAAAGAAAAAGTAGTTCCATTTTACCACTCAGTGTGTCATTACCAGCAAAACACAGCACAGGAACAGCATGACCACTGACAGACAGCAGAAAGCTAAAAACAGAATCCCTTGTTAGGCCAGGTTGCAAACTGACATCCTCTATTGAACAAATTTAAAGTTCATCCTTTTAAGATATCTATCCCAATAATATATTTAGGAATAGAAATAACCACCACAATATATTTCCTTTTAAGGAGTTGGCTTATTTTTAAGGGTATTTTGATTTGTGTAGACACTGTTTCTTTTCCTCCTAATCCAGTTATAGTTATTGGGGTTTCCAGTATTAAATTCACTAGAATTACCAGATATTAATGAAACCTCTGCTCCAGTGTCTGTTAAAGCATTTGCTAAAATAAGTTGAGCCATTTTCCAATAAATAATTAGGGGGACATGGGGTCAATTATCCCAGCACTTGATTTCATGTGCTTTATGCACCAGGGGTTGGGCATCTTCCTATTCAGATTTCATTAAGTCGCTAAAAGGACAGAGTTCATTTTTCATTGGAGCAGATAGAACCGTGGTGGTCTCTGTTTTCCCATTTTGCATTTCTGCTTTATTAGCACATCTTGTCTTATTTCTGTACACCCTATATAAATCTTTAGTAGAAATACTGTCAGTCTTGTTCCTAGAGACTCTAGCACTCAGTGGGACATGTGACCATTGACATTATTGGTATTATTATATTGGGGGAGAGTTTCTCGATTGTTATTTGACACCTTGGGCATCCCCCAGCCTCCTATGTTAGCCAGTTGAGCCATTTTTTTTCAATACTACTCCAAAGGCTGTGCCTGTTTCTTCAAGCAATAAAGTCATCATAATATGTTTTTAAGCCAAAAGAGCTGTTTTGATCAAAATGTTCCCATGAGATGCATTGATTGGAAGCTCATACAGGGAGTCTGCTTCCCCTGCCATAATGGCACTTTTCATCACTCCCTCCTTTAAATTTGAGTTCCATTCTTGAAACCAGGCCAAAGATGATCAGCATTAGGCCACTTATCGTCTGTAGGGTATTTTGCAGCCAAGACAAGAAAATTTATTTCTGTCTGTTCATTCCTATGTTCTCAGATAGCTGATTGTACAAAGGCATTAAAGGATACATTTGTGAATTTTATATAATCTTAGTGTGACCTAATGTTATATTCTAGTAACTCAGTCACTTTCTGTCAGGCCCTACTTCTCTACAGTTCACCAGCTCAGTGTCAACAGACTGAGGGCCAAGCTTCAGGCACTTGCAACTTTGGAGAACACATTCAGATCACAGCCAGCTCCTAGCACCTGCTCTGCAGTTACCCAACCCTCAAATTGATTTAAAAAAACCAAAAACCAGAAAACCCTTCTTTCATTTACATAAATTTGGACTCCCAGCTATAACTCCTTTTAGAACTATGTTTCTGGCCTTAAGATCTGTCTCAACATTGCTTCTCTCTCTCTCTCTTTCTTTCTCTGGGTATGTCTCAACCATTTTATTTTTATGACTTGAAGCCCAAATGTTTAATTCTTTCCTCCTTTTGGACCAATCTTAAATCATTCTCCCACAGTTCAGTAAGATTGGGGAGCTACACGGCACTAGGTTGCGGTGATTAACTAAGTGGGAGAGACAGAGCACTGAGTGTTGGAGGTCATCACAGGAACAAATGAGCATCTCTGTGGGAGCATGTGGACACTATGATAAATGTCTGTGCCCTTTAGCTTGAAGAGCCACAAGGAGGTGACCTCCGGTGGCCTGAGGTCTATCATGTGGCAATGTCGGGCCAGCCATGCAGATTCAGGTGCTGCCCTGCACATCACTTAAAGCGGCAAACTGGTCAGCTGAAGAGCCTCCAAAAAACTTGAGTTCCTTTTTACACACTAGTGTACATTCTGAGATCCGTGCATGTTGCTCAGTTGTATAGTACTTGCATAGCACGCGCCAGGCCCTAGGCTCATCCCCAGCACCACAACCACAACATACATACATATACACACATGCGTACAAAAGCTTATGGACCATTATAGGACCAGTGAACAAAGATGGGAGAAAGCCAAAAATATTAGAATTGATTTGATAGAAATATATAGTAGCTAAATGGCTAGGAGGAAAATCATGTATGTGTCCATAGACAAGATGGAGTAAGACACTTAGAACTAGATATTTGTGGTTAACAGATAGCTATTTTTAGATACTCTATCGTTATGACATTATTTTTAGGTATTTTCTTTTGCCCAAAGTTTCTTCATGGGGAATTCCAGCACAGTCTTGGTTGGCCCAAGAGGACTGGGTGGCCTGGGTGGGCTGGGTCTCCTAAAGGTTCTGTCCACTCCTCAGCCCATTCTTAAGGGAAAAAGTGCACAAAGTTGAGTAAAATCTAACTTTCTACATGAGAAACAGAGCTACTAAATATTGAAGACTCAATGCTCTGTTTGTCCAGCCATTCAGGGGCCACAGAGTGGTATCAGGACATTTCCTTTGCTCCACAAGCTGACTGCAGGAAAATAGTAGCAACCACAGGAACCCCCAGTTGAGTCAGTCCCAGGAGCAGAGCAGGTACTGCAGCTAGGAACTACCTCTATGGAATCTCAGTATTGGTTGGGTGCTGTGAATGATACCTCACTAATGGTAGTTGATGGAACAATGTGGACTCCACATGAATACTGAATTGAAAAAAGTAGAATAGGTAAAGGAGACAGGGTAATGGTTTGGAGGCCAAACTTTGTAATGTCCAGGAAGAGATGATGTTGGCACAGTGTGGGATGAGAGTCTGAGCAAAGCTTGTGGGTAAACGAAGGCAGTGGGGAAAAGCATAGTGGTAAGCCTGCACGTTCAAGGACTAGAATTGATGAGTGAGTTCAGTTTGTGAGCACTGTTAGCTGTGATGCTGAGTGCAGCAGGTAGCAGAGTCTGTGGCTGAGCGCTGAGTTCTCGATGATAGAATTGATACCTGCTGTCACTAGAGTACAATGCATACCAGATTTCAAAAACTTAGCACACATGAAAGAGTAAAATATCTTCTAATGTTTTAAAATTACATGTACCTTGTACATGTAATTTCTTTGTACTTTTAAAATGTGGCTACCAAATAGATTGAAATTACATATATGTGGCTGGGGGGAATGCTCAGTGATAAAGCATATGCCTAGCATGAACATGATCCTAGTTTAATTCTCAGTATAACAATATAGTAACATACAATACGATAGTAATAATAGTAAAACTGCATATGTGACCCACATCTTATTTCTTTTTTTTTTTTTTTTTGAGACAGGGTCTCGCTTTGTGGTTCAGGCTGGCCCTCAGCTCAGCCTCAAACTCACATCATAATCCTCCTGCCTCTGCCTCCCGAGTGCTGGGATGACAGGCGTGAGCCACCACGCCCGGCACTGTGGTATGTGATACTGGTTGCTGCTGGGTGTGGGTCTCCACACCCAGTATTGTTATGTGGTTACCGGGGAATCGAACCCGGGCCCTTGCGCTTGCAAGACAGGCGCCAGAACCACTGAGCTAACTCCATGGCCCCACATCTTATTTCTTTTGAACAGCACTGGTCTCTACAAATTCATCTTAAGTGTCTTAGACTCCTGGTTTCTGCTTTCTCTATAAGGAACTTGGACATTCTCTATCCTGTCAACACATGGAAAGCCTATTCAATCTGAAAATGATCAGGGAGTTGAGGTCAGAGGATAATTAGACACCCCCAAAATAGGGAAATGAAAGAAAGCAGTTCAATGAGCAAGCCCTTGGTTTAATCTCCAGTATTGCAAAACAAACAAACAAGCAAACAAAAAAACACAAAGAAAGCAAAGCAAAGAAGCTAAAAGAATGCCTTTGATGGATGGATCTTTAGGTAGACTGGTGGATATGGATAGGGAAAGAATCAGTGAAAATAGGAACAGCTCAAAGTAAATTAAAAAGAGAGAGAAGAATAATAAAACCAGAGCAGAACACCCAAGAACTGTGAGACAATTATAAAAGATGTAACATACGCACAATGGAAATACTATAAGGAGAACAAAAGATGCAGAAGACATATTGGAAATAACTATGAAGAATTTTCCAAATTCAATGACAAACCATAAACCTAGGAAGCTCAGAAAACACCACATAGATGTACCACCAGCAAACAGTACCACATACCATGGTGCCTTGCGTGGTGGTTCATGCTTGTAATCCCAGCACTTGAGAGGCAGAGGTAGGAGAAATGCTCAGTTTGAGGCTGAGTTCAGGACCAGCCTGAACTACAAAGTGAGCCTGTCTCAAAAAAAACAATAAAACAAAACAAAACAAGCCAGGGGTGGTATGCTGGTGTGGTAGAATAATCCCAGCACTCTGGAGGCTGAGGTACAGGATTTTAAATTCCAGAACAGTCTGGATTACATAGTGAGACTGTTTCAAAGAACCACACCAAATCAAACCAAACCCTATCAAATCAAAACAGCAACAACCAAACAAAATAAAGAAAACAAAGCAATCCCCCGAAATGTATACTTTTTTATTAATGCATATTTGCAGTGCATAATGATTATATTCATCATAGGGAGTTCATACAGGTACAGGATCTATCTTAATTCTTTTTTTCACCTTTTAATCCTCCCATCTTTCTCTGCTCCTTCCAACATTTTGGTTTTTTGGGGGTGGGGGGGCAGGGTCTCACTTTGTAGTTCAGGCTGGCCCTGAGCTCAGCCTCCAACTCACATCACAGCAATCCTCCTGCCTCTGCCTCCCGAGTGCTGGGGTTACAGGCATGAGCCACCACGCCCGGTGCTGTGAAATGTGGTACTGGTTGCTGCTGGGGTGAGTCTCCACGCCCAGTATTGTTATGTGGTTACTGGGGATCGAACCCGGGTCCTTGCGCTTGCAAGACAGGCGCCGGAACCACTGAGCTAAATCCCTGGCCCCCAACATTTTGTTCTTATCCCATTTGCAAAAGCTTTCCTTTTGTTTGTTTTCAATTCTTTTTCCCCATCTCTTTTCTCTCTACTTCCTCCCCTATATTTCCATTGCTTGTTTCCCCTTCAGTTTGAAAAAGATCTCCATACTTCCTACTTATGTCTTTTATTTTTCTCTTTTTCATATAAGAGAGACCATGCAATTTAACCTTCTGTGTCTGACTTACTCCATTTAATATTATGGTTTTAAGGTGTATCCATTAACCTACAAATAACTCAAGTTTATCTTTATGGTAGAGTAGTACTCTATTGTGTATAAACACTACATTGACTTTCTTTCTTTCCTTTTTCCTTTCTTTCTTTTTGTTTATTTGAGACAGGGTCTCTTTTTGTAATCCAGGCTGGTCCTGAGCTCAGTCTTGAACTCACAGCAATCCTTCTGCCTCTGCCTCCCGAGTGCTGGGATCACAGGCGTGAGCCACCATTGCCTGGCACTGTGGTATGTGGTACTGATTGCTGGTGGATGTGAGTTCCCACACCCGGCATTGTTGTATGTGGTTACCAGGACCCAGGCAGTTGCACTTGCAAGGCAGGTGTTGGAACCACTGAGCTAAATCCCAAGCCCCTACATTTTCTTTAACTATGCATCTATTGCTGGATGTATGGGCTGTTTGCAAGATTTGCCTGTTATACATTATGCTGCTATAAACATGGCTATGCATGCATCATTATAATATGATGCCTTTAACTCTTTTGGAAAGACACCTTTAAGGGAATAACTGAGTCAAATGGAATTTCTAGTTTCAGTTTTTTTTTTTAGAAATCTAGACACTGATTTCCATAATGGTTGTACTAGTTCACATTTCCATCAACAGTGTATAAGGCTCCCCTTTTCTCCACTGTTTCACCAGCATTTGTTATTATTTGATTTCTTGATGACAGCCGTTCTTTCTGGAGTAAGATTGTATTGTAATTTTAACTTGCATTCTATAATGGCAGGTATATATATTTCAACTATTAGCTATTTGTACTTGTTCTAAGTGTGTCTGTTTATTTTGGTTCCCCGTTTTTTGATGGAGTCTTTTATTTGTGGAGGCTTTAATTTTCTTGAGCTCTTCATGTATTCTAGATGTTAATCCTCTGCCTGAGGAATAGCTGGCAAAAATTTTTTTCCCATTCTAAAGGTTGCCTCTTCATTCTGTTGACTGTTTCCTGTGCTGTGCAGAAGGTTCTTAATTTGATATGGTTCCATTTGTTGATTCTAGGTATTATTTCTTGTGAAGCTGGTGTTCTGTTCAAAAAGTCTCTACCTACACCTGGGTCTTCAAAAGTTTTATCTATTTTATATTCTAGCAGATTGTTTCTTTTTAAATATTTATGTCTTTGATCCATTTTTTTCTTTTAATTTAGTACATGGTGAAAGATATGGGCCTGGATTCACTCTTCTGCATATATAGCTTGTTTTCCCAGCACTATTTGTTACACAGGTTGTCTTTCCTCTAACATATATTTTTGGCCCCTTTGTCAAAGATCAGATTGCTGAATGTGGCTGGAATTGTTTCTGCACCCTTTATTCTGTTCCTTTGATCCATATGTGTTTTTGTGCCATTACCGTGTAGCTGTGTAATATAACTTTAAATCTGGGGTTGTGATGCCTCAGGATTGCTTTTGCTAGTCTGGGTTATAAACAGGCATTTCATCCAAGCGTCCAGACTTAGTGTCTCAGGCATTTAACTTGTTGCTGGGACTCAGAGCCCAATCCCTACCACTTAAAGAGGAGAGGGTAAACACGGTGTGGTGGCACATGCTGGTAACCCCAGCACTTGTATTTAAGCTTCGAACATCGCCGGGGACAGCTTTGGGTGTATAGTCGGAACTTGACTCAAAGTAATTAAACCAACAAGTAAAATAAAGGACTATAGGAGTTTTTTGGGGGCCCACATATCAGTCCATGGTCAGCTGGCTCCAAAGAAGAAACATCACCACCGGGTATAGCAGAGGAAGAAGTTTCTTATTTCGCCACAGCCTACAAGTAGAATGAAGGGAGGAGCCGGTAGCGTGATTCCATCTAACTTGATCTGGCTAACAGTGACCCGCCCCTTTGGACCAGGCTCCTCCACCTAACAGAAGTCAGCCATAGAGCTGTGACTTCGTCAGGCTTTGGGGGACATATTGATGTAAACCATAACAGATGCTAAATGAAAACACACAAACATGTTCTACATTACTAGCCATTAAGGAAATACATTAAGACCATAACTATAAAAACATACAGTATCAAAACAGTTGAAACAAAGAAATATAGTAACAATACCAAATGATGGTAATGATGCAAAGGACCTGGATTTCTCCATTACTGTGGTAGGAATGTCAACGGTACTGCCATGCATTTAGTACAAGACTCAGGACAACGTCCTCAGGACCCAATTGCCTTCCCAAAGCCCCACCTCTGAACGGTTGAAGCTCTTCAGACTTTTTGGATATATACCATAACAAACAGGCTTCCTGCCGGCCTGGGTGGTGCATGCTGGCAATCCTAGCACTTGCCAGGCGGGGGCTGGAGGATCCCTGTGAGTTTCCTGCCAGCCTGGGCTACGTAGTGAGATCAGGGCAAGCCTGGAGTACAAGGTGAGACCCTGTCTCAGAACAAACGAAAACAACAACAAACAGGCTTCTTACACACTTCTAATTATTTCAAAATAAAAGGTTAAAACTATGAAAAGCCATTTTGTTCAAATAAGACAGCACTGTTCAGAGAAAGGCTTCCGATACGATACTAAAACCCAACTTTCTTTGAAGTTTTCCACCACCAGTTTGTTAAAACTAACACCGTTTTTTTTTTTTTTTTTTTTTTTTTGTATTACAAAGCAGAAGACCAAGTTAACCGAAGAAACAAGACAGAAAAAAGTAAACAACCAGCATTATAATGTGTTGAATTAAAAAAATTTTTTTTCTTCTAGGTTTTGAACTTGCGACTTCAGGACATGCTAAGCATTTGTCTAACCCTGAACCACACACCACAACGCCTTTGTAATGCAAGTATCACCTGGCCTGATCTTTAAAAAAAAAAAAAAAAGGGTAAGGAAATACCCTATGGAAAACTATTTACACAAAAGCGCCTTTAAGAAATTAGTTTTAGAGCCTGGGGATGTAGCTCAGCGGTTCTGGCGTCTGCCTGGCAAGCGCAAGGTCCGGAGCTTGATCCCGGATAATCACATACCACAATGCCAGTCGGGAGGCAGAAGCAGGAGGATTGCTGTGAGTTCGCCTGAGCCACATAGTGAATCAGGGCCATCCTGAACTACAAAGAGACATTGTATCAAAAAAATTAAGTAATTTTAAAATGCTCATTGCCAGTCCTTAGTCTTTTTCAGCTTTTTTTACAGCAAGGAACAGAAAATCCAACAGCGAGACACAGTAGCACTAGAAATGTACAGCTATTATACTAAGCAGAGGTTTTAAAATCTAGTATTCTTAGAGAAAGGAATCTTTACGTAATTAAAAGTCAGTAACAAGTTCAAGGCCAGCCCGCACAGCGAGATCCTAACTCAGAAACAAAAAACCATGAGCTAAAATGAATAATAGCACTAAGAATGAAAATGAAGATGGGATTAGAAGAGGAGGGAGTGAGAGAGGAAGGAAGGGGAAGGGACTGAAAAAAGAAACAAGCCATAGTGTGTACTTGTACCCATTCCCCAAGACCATTCTAAACTGCGTGTACTGCAAACATGTACTGAGATATATATAAACTTTTATTTATTTATTTATTTATTTGAGACAGGGTTTCGCTTTTATAGTTCAGAATGGCCCTGAGCTCACTTTTAGCCCAGGCTGTCTCAACTCTCAGCAATCCTCCTGCCTCTTCCTCCTGAGTGTTGGGATTACAGGCGTGAGCCACCACGCCTGGCATTTTGGTATGCGGGGATGGAACTCAGGACCTTGTGCTTGCCAGAAAGAAGGAAGACGCCGGAACTACCGAGCGACATCACGGGGCCCTACTGATAAAAATTTTTAAAACTTAAAAAACCGATAAATAAACGTATTAATTTTATTATTTATATACTATTGAACATAGTTTGACTTTTAGCTCACTTTGACTTAATAGTTAAAATATACCCTCCAAAGAAGCATTCATTTCGGGGTTGGTAGAACGCTCGAAGACAATTCTATATTGACTTGTATTTGAAAGAACAATCGTTCCTGTAGACGAAAATATCATTGCTTGGGGCCGGGGAGTTAGCTCAGTGGTTCCGGCGCCCGTCTCGCAAGCGCAAGGACCCGGGTTCGATTCCCCGGTAACCACATAACAATACTGGGTGTGGTGACCCACACCCAGCAGCAACCAGTACCACATACCACAGTGCCGGGCGTGGTGGCTCACGCCTGTAATCCCAGCACTCGGGAGGCAGAGGCAGGAGGATTGTGATGAGTTTGAGGCTGAGCTCAGGGCCAGCCTGAATCACAAAGCGAGACCCTGTCTCCAAAAACCTAAAAAAAAAAAAAAAGAAAAAGAAAATATCATTGCTTGCCTAAAATAATCTGCTCATATAACTTAATGACCTCTTTAGTAGTTCCTGCAACAAAAGCTAAGAAATTTTAGGTTTAGGATAAAGTTCAATGCTCAGAAACATTAAAACAATTCATTCTTTTACCTAACGCCTTAAAGGAGTAAATTCGAGTGCATTCCAGGGGGAGGAACGAGAGGAGTCGAAATCCCCCATTACGTGAAGATTTTGACCTGAATCTCCCACCCAAGAAACAGCAAGGTGCAGCACCCTTCGCCACACTTCAAAGAGCAGGATCGATTAAGGGGCGGGGCCTCTCTGGGGGTAAGATGGCGGCTGCACGACGCTCTGGGCGGTCCGGGTTGCTACTCGGTAGCAGGAAGTCCTCTAGTCTCCGGCATAGGAAGCGGAAGTAAAGGGGCGTTTGGCAGCTGCAGTGTCTCTGAGTGACCGGTTAGCGAGTTGAGCCGCGGGAAAGGCGCGTGTCGGCTTCTCACTGGCGCAGCCGCTGCCGCCACCGCTGCTGCCGCCCCGCCCCGTTCTGGCGTTGTCGCAGGCGCTGTAGTGGACGGTGTGTGGCCCCTGCATGGGCAGCGAGGGGGACGCGAGCGGTGCATTTGCCGCGGCTGCGCGGCCGGTGACAGGTACCCGGGGCCTCGTGGATGGGGAAAAGGTCTGGGACGTCAGACGACCCTGTGCCCAGGTCACCTTGAGCTTCCGCCTATACCCTCAGTTTCGCCTCGCGACTCTCAGCTCTTCGCGAGCGCCCTACGTTGCTCTTAGTGGTCTTCCCGCAAAGTGTCGGGCCCCTGGGGTGACCGCGAGCTGCCCTCAGCGGTCTTGAATCGTCTTTAAGGAGGTTTTGAGACTCATGTCTCCAAGTGCAGAAAGAGGAAGTTCCCTAACGTGAATTTAGACCGAGTCTGACCTTAAGTAGGTTAAGAACCAGCATTTAACAGGAGTGATTAGAGAACTGCTTTGTTCCAATTTTCCCCAAAATGATTTCGAGTGATGCATATTGATTGCGCTTTTCATTAATCCTGGGATCTGTTGGCTAGGAATTGGAAGATCCGGTTTCATTTTTAGTGTGGGACCTGCCATAAGAATAAAATCTGTGTACATCACAAGTAGTGCATATGAACTGCCCTTGTTCCTGAAAGCTCTGGCTTTTTAGTTTTTGCTGCCAGATTTGAGACGGAGCATATTTTGTTCATTCTAAGACCTGGGATCTTAGGACTTACTGCTCTGGGGAATCATTCATTGCTGCATTTGCTAGCCAATTTTATATAAAGTACCATGCTTCCTTGAAATACCTTTTACACTGGCAGACGTTTGAGCGTTCATTTTATTTTGAAACAAGTTCTCACTGTGCAGCCCAGGCTGGCCTCACTCTTGTGGCGATCCTTCTTGTCTCAGCCTACCAACTGCTGGGATCACAGGCGTGCACCACTGGGCCTGGCTTGAATATATTTTAAATAGGTAGTAAATGGCACAGAACTGGAGGTGATTATAGCCTTTTCCGGTGACTGGCTTTTCTTATTCTTAGCCGAAAGCTAATTTAAGGAAGTAAACAATACTATCGACAAGGGAGAATACACAGGTCTCAAAAAATTCATTTGGAAAATTTCTACTGTTACCTGGCCATTTTTGTATTAATATATAGTAAGTATCTGAAATCAGGTATATGTGGTTCACAGCAAATGATTTTGCTGATACAAGTAAGTGTATATTAGGTTTAGGTTTAGGTAGTTGAGAAGTTAGTTTATCAAAAAGGGTGTTTCCTAATAGTTTCTTGCTAATATACGTTGAAACTCAGGTGCACATTTATAAACTAGTACACTGCATGTTGCTTTTATGAATTTGTTTGCTCCTTAGTTTAAAAATGAAAGAGAAGGGCCAGGGATTTAGCTCAGTGGTTCCTGCGTCTGCCTTACAAGTGCAAGGTCCCTAGTTTGATCCCTATCCCGGTAACCCCATACCACAATGCTGAGTGTGGTGACTCACACCCACCAGTAATCAGTACCACACATCACAATGTCAGGTGTGCTATATAGTGAGCTCAGGGCCAGCCTGAACTACAAAGTAAGACCCTGTCTAAAAAAAAAGAAAGAAAGATGAAAAAGTCAATGACTTAAATTTTAGAATCACTATGCCTGTTACCCCAAAAGTGAAAAGCATTTATCACATGTAATTTTGTTTATTTTTTTTCTGTATCTTACTATAGACAAATAAGCTATAGACAAATACTATAGACAAATAAGGGAATATTTTAATTTAAACAAATTAGAAACTTATAGGTAGGGTTTTGGCCAGTTTACCAATAGTGGACACAGTTGGGACTAGACTTGTTAAAGAATGTATTATGTTCATGTGTCATGCCACTGGCGTTGTGTCTGTGATCATATCGTGCCACGTGGAACAATGTGACAGCTGTTATCACTCAGACTGTTCATTTAGGACTAATAGAGTCAGAATGATAAAGGACCTAATCAAATGAAGATACTGTCCACAAACAAGACCCCTTCAATGAGGCCTTTTCTCTATTATTGCAGAATCAATATCCAGAATAAAAAATGTGATCATAATTTATACCTACCTACTGTGTACCAGTAAACTCAATAAAAGGGGAGAAAAAAGAAAAATGTGAGGTTATGGGCTGAGGATTTAGCTCAGGTGGTACTGCACCTACCTTGGGAGTACAGGAGTTCAATCCCCAGTACTGCAAAAAAAAAGAATGAGGTCAGAGTGGCAAAGCTGTTGCTCTCCTCCTCTCTCTTCTCTACCCTCTCTTCTCCTCAATACTGGGGATTAGTCGCAGGACTTTCTAACTGAGCTACATCTAGTAGCTCAGAGCTACATCCAGAGGCCCTATTTACTTATTTTATGTTTTTATTTTGAGACTGTGGGTCATAGGTCACCGTGTAGCTTAGGCTAAGCTCACACATGAGTGCAGAGGTGACAGAAATGTGCCATTAAAAGCTCTTTAATGTATAGCTACTTGTTCTCTTCTGGAATGATGCTATACCTCACCTTAAGAATATACACTCTGTTTTTGAAGTAGTGCAAGAGGACCTCTGACTAAGTCACAGGCACATAGGATTTCCTTTCTCTTGCTTGGTGGTACTGAGGGTTGGACCCAAAGTCTTCATACTGAAGCGGTTCTGCAAGACCGGTTTCATGAGTGTCTTCGGCTGTGGCTGCTTTGATGCGCAGATTTTCCTGAGGGGTCTTTTGTTCTGCCCCGTTTCCCTTACCACTCTAGCTGGTCTGTCCGGGGTTAGTGTGTTTTCATTTATCATGAATCACCACTTTGGGGGAATTACACATATAGGATCCTTTAGGACCAATCATAAACATAGCCAGAAGCATAATATTTCTTGAACACTGCTCACATGTTCCTCCAGTTCAAAAACTCAGTGACGAGGTTCAAAAATCTTCAACGGAGGATTTGTTTCCTGAGTATATGTTTGATACTGCATTATTTTATGGTTTAGGAAGATAGTTTGTTCTTGTGGTAAAATATTTTCCTATAAGAATTGATTCTGGGATAGTCGTTGGCACTTTATGAGGCAGTTTTCATATTGCGGTTTCATCTACACAGAGACTGACTGTGGTGGGTATAGTTATTCCTGTTTTATCCTCTGGGATATGAAGGGCCCAGGAGGTTAGCTGACTTAAACTGCTAGTAAGTAGCAAACACAAGAGTTGCTCACAGCTGGCATGACTCTGATAGGTTTTCTCTTTACTGTCCCGGATTCTGAGGCTGCAGTGCGTCTTCCTGTGGAAGATGGTGTCTGAATAACCTTAAGAGTTCTTGAGTGATCTGAAATTGTGCATACAAGCTGGGCTTCTTGCTGTTTCTCTTCAGGAAATATCTAACCCTGGAGGGCTCTGAAAGGAATCTGCGACTCTCTCCCATCCCCCAGACTGGAGTCATTCCTAGAAGGTTTCATTGTCAAAGGCCTAGTTTAGTTGGCTTTGTTTTCAGTAGATTTTACTTTTATGCATAGATTCTTTTGTTTCTGCATAGTTTTTATAGTAGCCTTCACAAATGTTGATTTTTAAAAATACTTCCAAACACCTTTATTTATAAATGTGATGTTCGTACTTTCTCCTTCAGAAAAGCTAATAGTGTTTGAATTTAAAACTCTTCTAAAAGCCATTTTTCTGTTTATTAAAATTGATTTTGCTTTTGACCGCTACTTTTGTAAGACTATATTATAAGAAACAGGATGTTAGCATTACATTATGATTCGTTCCTTCTTTCCTTTCTTCTTTCCTTCCTTCCTCGGTCTCTTCCTCTCTCTCCTTGAACTCACTGTGTAGCGTAGACTGGCCTCCAGCTCATGGTGATCCTCCTGGGTTAGCCGCCCCCAAGTGTCAGGATTATAGGCAAGTGCTACCGTGGCCAGCTTATATAATTCTTGTAGAAAGAAGAAGGTATTGATTAGTTTTCCAACATTGCCTATCTCTTCCTATGAGATGTATAACTAACATAGAGGAACTGGGGTGAAACAGTATAAGCCATATCAGATGGTAATCTTCCCACATATTCTTATCCTCTTGGTTCCCATTCAAGAAGAGGAGGGGGCCTGGTTGTGAACTTTTTCTTTACCTTTCCCTCCTTGCCTTACATAAGGTCTTGCTCAGGTTGGCCTTGAGATCTGTTTCAGGCAATTCTGATTCTTCTGCCTCACCTTCCTGAGTTGCAGAGCTACTATCCACATCCAACAATTCTTACAGTTCCTTATGTTTTATTTGTGTGTTTTGGATTTGAACTTGATGTTTTTTGCACATTTGTCAAATATTATGCCACTGAGTTACCCACCCAGCTCCACCCCATACTAATTTTGATGTAGCTCTGAGGTGTGCCTGATAAGGTGCTGTTCGGAAGGTTCTGGGTTGAAAAAAATTATGTGAGTGAAATCTATAGCTGGAGACTACTTCTGAAATGCCCTGGTCACTCTCTGTGAGGGTCTCAGCATGCTGAGAGAAGTGGTTGACAGGAGCCAAAAGGCGTCATGCTGTGACCATGCTACTTTACTAGTCCCTTGGTGTCTCTGTTTTGTAGCTAAGGATGAGTGCCAAAGGAACCCAGGCAGTTCTTACATTTATTCATTCTAGAGCGTGACTTTGATTTAGTTACATTTGAGAGTCATATGAGTATCCTAAGGCTGCCGTAACAAAGTCTCATAAGCTTGATGGCTCAACAAAAATTTATTGTTTCATAGTTAGGAAGGCTACAAGCCCTAAATCATATTCCATGATTCTGTCTGAGATTCTCTAGGTGGAGGTCTTTGCTTGGCTCTTCCAGGCCCTGGTGCCCCAGGCATTCATTCCTTGACTTACAGTGTGATTTTAGTGTCTGTCTTCACCTGAGGTTCTCCCTGTGTCCCTTTACATTGTTTCTCTGTCTCTGTGGCCTATTTTCTCTTTTTTATTATACTAGTTACATTACTAGTTACATTGAATTAGCCCATCCCAATGAACTCATCTTAACTTGTCACCTATGTGAAGACTGTCTCCAAATAAGTTCACATTCTGAAGGTCTGGGATTTGGGAGTTCAGCTTATTTTTTTTTGGAAAGTAAAAGGCAACCCACAGCACTCATCTGTCATTTATATTTCATCCATTTCAGCTGCATTTACCTCGTACTTTATAAATTATCCTTTGGTATAACTTGCAGTGCTACCCGCTGACTTCTATACTTCTATATTGTATAGATTCCTTAGGAAATGAAGTGAATCCTCTGTAGGAAAGAATATAACGAACTACTTACCTACCTTTACTTAAGTATCAATCACTCAACAAGTATCTGTTGGACAGTCCATATATTAAGAGCTATTATTGTTCAGAAGCTGCCCTGTTCTGCAACTTTAATGTTCTTTTGTATTTCTAGTTATTAAGATTGTTATTTTGTATCTCTATGCAAAAAAAATTACCTTTTTTTTCTTTCTAGGGTTTTGTTATAAAATGGAGCTTCTAATTGCGCTCATTGGGCTATGGCTATTCTCCTCAGTAAAAGCAGATTCAAAAGCCATTACAACCTCTCTCACAACAAAGTGGTTTTCCTATCCCCTGTTGTTAGAAGCCAGGTAAGAAGATTTTTTTTTCTTTCACATATTTACATATAAATATAGGCCCTTTCAGGAAATTACTGAATATTCAGCAGCTTTTAGGAATGAGATTAGGATCCTCAGATATATTTATTGATGTGTTCTGTGCTGTATAAAGGTTAAGGCACAAAATCTTTAAGTAGGACAGGGCTTATTTGATACAGAGAATCTCAGGAACT
The DNA here is from genome assembly GCA_004026965.1 of Petromus typicus. Lineage (NCBI taxonomy): Eukaryota > Metazoa > Chordata > Mammalia > Rodentia > Petromuridae > Petromus > Petromus typicus. The sequence goes on along the minus strand of PVIR01025737.1, from coordinate 985 downwards.
TCATTAGAAAAATGTATCAAATTAGTTAAATTATTATCTTCCAGAAAAAGTATAGTAAGGAAATAAGGGTATAAGGGAAAAGGAGAGTCCTATTTAAAAGAAATTTTCTACTTAATTAAGTAAAGTTTTAAGGGATTTTTAACAAATGTGAGAGGAGAAAGCTAGGCAAGTTTAGGGAAAGAGGGGCTGGGGATTTAGCTCAGTGGTTCCGGCGCCTGTCTTGCAAGCGCAAGGACCCAGGTTCGATTCCCGGTAACCACATACAATAGTGGGTGTGGAGATTCACACCCAGCAGCAATCACTACCACATACCACAGTGCCGGGCGTGGTGGCTCATGCCTGTAATCCCAGCACTTGGGAGGCAGAGGCAGGAGGATTGCTATGATGTGAGTTGGAGGCTGAGCTCAGGCCAGCCTGAACTACAAAGTGAGACCCTGTCTCAAAAAAAAAATAAGTTTAGGAATCGAGGACATGCCTGTCCTGAGAATGCAAGTGAGGACCCTGGATCCTAGAGGGCAGGAGGTGGGGGGGTGGCCAAGGGAATGACCAGATTTATCCGACCTAAAATGTCTGCGTTCTGCATGGAACCTCTACAAAGTCAAGTCAAGAAATTATCTGAGCTAGCGTTTGCTAACATTGCTAACCATTTGCTAACGTTTTTCGTAAAATAATTACATATTTTAAAATTGAGGAAATATAATACAATCAATGATTTCTTGGGAAATTTTCAATTCCAAGTGAGCTTTTTAGCCAATGTTTATAATATACATACCATAAGATACCTCTTTTTTTTCTTCTTTTTCAGTATTAGGGTTTGAATGTAAGTGTTTCATATTGAATTATATCCGAAGTCCTTTTTCTTTTTTCTTTTGAGATAGAATCTCACTGAGTTGCCTAAGCTGGCCTCAAACTTGAAGATCTTCCTTTCCTGAGAATATTCCCAGAGTGTTGGGATTACAAACATTAGCTACCATACTTGGCTGAG
>PVIR01025736.1:0-24615 GCA_004026965.1 Petromus typicus | reverse complement strand
TGTAGAACAGAAGACAAAATGGAAGAAGCAGGGCTCTGTCCATCCAGCAGGTGTTCCCTGCTATGCCAGGCCCAGCTTTCTTTTTTTCAATTTATAGCCCTGATGTAGACCATGCTGTGTCCCTATCTCTGTACCCACCTCTACTCCAACCACTCACATTCCCATGGTGTCTGGTTCAGGAAGGAGCTCTAAGCTGGCACCTCTGTGGGCAGTTGAAAGTATCTCTGGCCACATACAGTACAGGAGGAGATGCCCTTTTACATCATTGTCCTTGGGAAAGGTTTTGTGCCTTCCCCAGGTTACCACAGCCTGAGAGCCACTGGGCAGGAGCCACCAAGAATGCTGATCAGATGTTTTCCATGGTTTTCAAAAGAAACCCCCAAGTCTAGAATCACCAGTGCAGTAGTATGTGCTTCAGATGCTTGAGATGCCCATGTGTAAGTATACCGCGGGTGTCACTGGCCTTGGTGATGTCTTCAGGCCGAGAACGCACCGTGTCCTCCTCCCCTTCAGCTCTGCAAACACCAGCCAGACATAAGGCATGGAGTAGGAGCAGCCCCTCCCACCCTGTCTGCAGCTCATTCCTCAGCCAATATGGTGATTGTAGGGTAGCAGCCAATCTCTAAGGAGTAGCATGGCTGCCCTAGAGGGGAGGGGATGCTTAGAGCTCTCACAGTTTCTCCAACCTAAATATACAATGTTTGCAGAGTAGTAGCACTTTGTAGGCACTTGGAAAGCAGACGTAGCTGCACTGAATTGGATGTTGCAAGCACATGAAACAATGTGGCGTTGGAGGTAGATATCCTCGGGGACATTTTCAAGCAGACTTTAAAAACCACTGTGAACACCAAGCATCTTGTCCAAGAGGTCTCAGTGTCTGTTCAGCATGTGAAGTGATTTGATCACAGGAGTGGATCACTATTAAGCCAACAGCCTCCATTAGCGGTGACATCAGAAGGATGGTGCACAGGTGGCCTAGGGGACATGGGTGCCACTAGAAGCACCCGAAGCTATGGCCCTCCTGGGTAGCACAGCAAGTTAGTAGGATCCGTGGATGCAGGCGTTCAAGGGTTTCTGGTGCGGGATTAAGGAGAGGGAGAGTAGGACATGCTTCTGATGGGTTTGTCTGACAGTGCCCTGGGTGTGTGGGAAGGCAGAGGGATTTGGCCAGGCCCAGGGGCCTCTGGACATCAAGGGTTGCGACAGTCATGGTCTAAGGATGGAGGTCTAAGCAGGGGGGGTGAGGACACAGGCATTTGTCAGTGTGCAAGGAGGTTGACCTGCTTACAGGACCCAGCAGACAGGTGAAGGTGACTGTGATAGTAAATGGTATGTGGGGGGCTGCCTGTGATGAGGGGTCCTCATCGGCTAAGAAACTCCCAATGTGACTTTTCTATGTGGTAGGAGCTGATTAGGCACAGGGACAAAGTACTCAGCTTCCTGAGCTTGCCTCAGCTTGATCCAAGTGTTCTTGGGCTGCGGCAACTCCTACTGACTCAGGGCAGGTGGCGGCCGTTCCTGTAGGGGTGATTATTAGACTAGCTAGTCATTTGACCTTTTCACGAGTGCTCCCTCTGCCCACTGTGTGGACTCTGTTCCTGGATTTCATATTTTCTGCAGCAGAAAAATCTCCGTTAATGTATACAAGAGCCACATTCCGGTTTGCAGGCTGCAGGGCTCTGGAGAATCAGCAGCAGCCAAGATAGCCAGGTTGGCTCTGGCCATGCTGCAGGACCAGTCAGGACACAGTTGCTGGACCCTCCCATGTCCCTGGGGCGTGTGATCCTGTGGGGATCACTGGCTGTCACAGCAACATATCCTGAGGCTTTAATTCAGGCTAAGTGCGGTCTGGTCCAGTGACAGGAGGCATCATTGCCTCAACCAAAGACAACAACAAGGTATATGTCATTTCAGAAATAAACTGCAGTCTTCATTGGTAGAATCTCATCCTCCTGTTGAGTCCTTTGGCTTCAAAACCTGGATCTGGAAAAGCTGGTGCCATTGAACCCATTTGCTCATCTCAGGAAATGGGCAATTCCCTTTTCTCCCTTCTGATTGTGCCAAAATCAGCGATAATGGTCATCATCCCCAACAAAAATAACAGCTGAGAAATGTCAGAGGAAGTGCAGATGACCGGTAGGTCTGCCTCAGTGGACAAGCAAAGAAACCAGGTGCTACAGCTTGAGCCAGGGGGCTCTCGGCACTGCCTTTGGCTCTGCCAGGTGTAGGTGCCGGGTGGCAGCTTCCTCTTCGTTACCCAGAATAGGATTGGAGCAGAAGCCTCTAATTCCTTAGGAGTGTGGCCTTGTGCTCTGGAAGGTGTCCATGTGGAGTGCTGGCCTCAGTGGAGTAGGGCATGTTCTGGTCAGAGTCCAGGTCTATGAATCAAGTCCTGCTTCTGCATGACTCTGAGGTCTGTCAAACCAGTTTCACTGTTCCCAGTCTCAGGGTCCAGTTCTCCATCTCCTTGGACAGCAGACCTCTTTAAATTCCGCTTGAGGAAAAACACAAATTTTAAAATTGTTTTCTGAGTTACATTCCAGCGCTGAATCCCCACAAGAACTTGTAGGACTTTGCCTGCCTGTGCCTGACGTTCCTTCAGAGAGATGCTTTGCTCTGTGCTCATACTAGACACATAGCTGGCTTCCCGGAGGGCCCATAGCCTGTGACTATAGCCTGTGCCTCCACACGGGGCTTTGCCTCGGCAGCTAGAGGATGGCACTGTGACTATGAGTGACAGCTGGAAGTTCATGCTGTGTGAAAGACGAAGCTGGTGTCCTGACTGGAGGCTGATCCCAGTAGGTCATGGGAGGAAGTCCCTGTTTTCTTATTCTTCGACAGCAGCCTTTTTATGATGACAGGCAGCCTGTACCTTATGTCTGGTGTGACCTAAGCGTGAAGTGACTGCCTGACCCTCTGAATCACATCTAGAAGAAAGTGATTTGTTTGCACTGAAGGCCTGTGTTCTGCTCTTGCCGAGGTCAGACACATACCTCGGCAAGTCCTATGGAGCGAGGCCCAAGGCCTTGCCTCCTGTGAAGCTGCTTCCCACTTTCGTGGTTTCCTAAGCCTGTTGCCTTCTGGGTTAGTCCGCGCCAGCCCTTCTCCCAAGCAGCCAGTCTGTTCCTGCTGTCAGTGACACTGCAGAGCTCAGCCAGAAATAGTCTGTATCTTGGGGAAAGAAAGCAACCTCCACTCCTGTTTTCCCAGCACTGATGGGGTCACCTGCCACTTTGGAGGCCACAAGTCATTTTCCTGTAACTATTTTTGGAGACTTTTTCTTCTCGTAGTTTGATTATCATGTGGCTACCTTTTTAAAATTCTGCTTATGATTCACAAAGGTTTTTAATCCTGTAATTTATGTCTGTACCAAATTTAGATAATTTTTGCTAGTATTTTCTCAGTTTTTTTTCTGTCCCATGTTCTCTGATTGTGAATGCAAGTGTTTTAGGCTTATGTTCTCTTCATTTTAAAAACCTTTCTTCTTTTTTTTTTTGTTTTTTTTTGGTACTGAAAATTGAAAAATCTTTCTTCATATTGAGTAATCTGGACCTGTCTTCATGTTCACTGCCCTTTGTTCTCGCTTCTCCATTCTGCTGTTAAGTTTATCCAGTGAACTTTTCAATTTAGGTATTTTATTTTTAAGTTCTAGAAAGTGTTTGGTTTCTTTTTATATTTTTATAGTTCTGTTTCTCTGTGAGTTTTCTCATCAGTTTACACCTTGTAAGTCCTCATGGGAGCTTCACAGCTTCAAGTTACATCCTGAGCTCAGAGTAAGACACGTAGTGTGTGGTTTGTCCTCAGGTGCCGCAGGGAGGAGGATGGTGCTGGTGCGGACTGAGGCCCTGACAAGTGTTGGATCCAAGGAGCCCTTCTGGGCACTGAGGGCAGAGCCTGGGATCTGGGACCTCAGGAAGGGAGAAGCCCTAGGCCAGAGTCCCAGGAGCCTATCGGGGTGTCACTCACTCCATCTTCTCTCTGAGTGTCTCTGTGGTCACTGTGTGGCATTTCCCTTGGACAACTCTTGTTGCCAGCTTAGCTGAAACTCAGTCCCCAGCTGAGCTCTACAAGAAAGCTGCCTGGAAGTTTTTCCGGGTGTCATCACAGTGGGCTGACTTAGGATGTCGATTTAGACTACAACACTGGCAGGACCACTGGGCCTGGTCTGGCTGAGATGCTGCCCGTGTAACCCTCACTCCCTCCCCTATGGAATGAACCTATACCTTGGTGGTCCAGAGTGGGTGGTGGGTGGACTGTTCCCAGGAGACTTTGGCCCTTATGCTGCCGGTTACGACAGACATGGGGTAGGGCTAGAGATGACCTACTCTCATGGGTGTGAAGACACCATGGCTATACCCTTCTGCAGAGGCTGAGAAGGTGCGGAAGAACAGTATGTCCCTCACAGCTCCCACCAGGGCTGCTCCGTGTGGGGCAGAGACTGCAGACCTACCTATCCTTTTCCCTACCCTTTTTATCTGTGCTTAACCCCAACCACTGGCCTGGCCTCTGCCATGCCCTCTGCCCTGACCACTAAATCTGGCCTCTACCCCGACCACAGGCCAGGCTTTTACCCTGACCTCTGACCTGGCCTCTTCTCTGACTGCTAGCCTGGCCTCTGCCATGGGATGGCAGGTGTAGTAGAAGCGTGGTGATTCCCATCCACTCCCTAACTGGGCTTATCTTGGTAGTCTTCTGGCATGCATGTTCTGTGGAACTGGGCACAGCAGTCCCCATATGTGATGAATCCAGCCATCAGCTGCTGTAAGGATGCCCAGAAAGGTCAAGAGCAGTGTCTGCATTCAAAGGGAGGGGCCCCACTCTGACAGCATGATTCACAGACACTATATTGAGTTATTGATTCCTTGGGACCCCCCAGGTTCCAGGATCCTGCAGGGACAGGAGACTCTCCCTTGGTGGAGGTGGTACTGCTTGTGCATGTGGGCTGGGTATAGGTGTGTGCAAGCCAGATCAGCTACGGGTCCAGAATGAGCCACCTACCACACTGGTGCCCTGAGCAGATGTGGCCCCGAGTGGTAAGGAATTGGTCCAGACCTATACTGTCCACTGTGGGGACACTGGCCTCACCTAGTCACCAAGATTTCTATCCATTTACCCAAGTTTAAAATGTAAAATTGCCTCTCATTCTGAGCATCCAGAGACAGACCCTGGCGTGGTATGGCAAACTTCCCTCAGGCCCCTGTGGGTCAGTCTGTGGCCGAGCAGGCTGTGGCTAATCTCCATGCACAGGAAGCAGAAGTCAGAGTAATGAGCTGTGCCCTCCACCCTGATATATGGTAAATATTTGGAATATATTAATCCAAAAAAATCTTTGTCGCTAAGTCTAATTTCCCCTGACAGGAAGCATTTTTGCATTTACCCAAAAGCAGTGAAGCCAGCTAGGGTCATTACCATGGATGTCATTTCCAGGCTAGCGGGTGACACCTGCACAGGTCTGAGAAACAGGCACCCGAGGCTCGGAAGTCTGGTTGTCATAGCAGCCAATCTTTTTTTTTTTTTTTTTTACTTTTTCTTTTGGCAACCAAGCATTAGCAAGCGTTGTGACCTAGGCAGGTCACAAGGGTCACCTTGAAGGCACTTGGGTTACAGAGTCACTTCCTATTTTTTCTGCAGAACCATGGACATCCTTCAAATAAAAACAGTACTGCTAAATGCTTCAAAATTGGGGGCTTGCAGTCTGTCATAATTCTGTTTAAAAATGAAAGCTTTAACTAGGTCTTTCAGAGACACCTACTTGCTAGAAAATGGTTTTCTATTTACATCTGATCTCTGACACAGTTTTCCCTCTACTGGCTTCCCTCCCAACTGTGTGGAGTTTCTCCTGAGCTTCCTGGCAGCAGGAACAGTGGAGCTCACAGAACACATTCCCCCGAGTGACACGTGACCCGAAGGCCTCGGGCTGGTGGGGTTTGTGTGCATCTGGAGAATCCAGTGCTGAGCCTTGCTCCAAACAGCCCAGGGCATTGCAGCTGGCTTGGACCGACCAGAGAACAAAGAGGGAAGCCCTCCATCTTTCCCTGGGGGACACCCCTGGAGTCAGTATCTCCCAGAACCCCAAGGGCTGCCTCAGGGGACAGAGTTAAGCAGTACTATGTGGCTGGCCCTTGAGATGCAGGAGCAGCCAGTGGCCTAGACGAGGCCCCTCAGCAGTGTCCACATGGCTGCTGGTGTATGACACCACTCTCAGGAACTCATGGCAGCAGTGAGTGGGTGAGCCTGCTGAACACCATGTGCCGACTGTGCGCTTGGGGCTGGGAGATGGTAGTCAGAAACTCCAGGCCCCTGTGCTCCAGACCTGTTCACAGCAGGACAACTCCTGTGAACTGGGCTGTGGTTACCCTCATGACACCAGCTCTGCTCACCACACCTGGGATTGATTCCCCCTCGGAGACACTGCAAGGTAGGAGGCTGAACTCTTAAAAATGGCTTTACAGGGGCCAGGGATATATCTTGGTGGTGCTGTGCCTGCCTGGTCCAGAGTTCGATCTCCTGTACTGAAAAAAAAAAAAAAAAAAAAGGCTTTGCAGAGCAGGGTATGTGAGAAAAGCACAGATCCAAACTGTCAAAGGATTTGAAAAAAGTGACAGACATGAATCCCTGGGCTCCTGAGATGTTTCCAGTTGAGTAGGGAAGGCTTATCTCCTGGAGCCTGGGAAGTGCCATAGCACCAGATGGAGAATGATTGGACACTCTCCCTGAAGCCAGAGACACAAAGAGGTGGCGCCCCAGTGCTGCAGGCCTGTGGCCTCCTCAGTGACGTCACAGCCTGGGCTGCACCTCTCTGGTCTGTACCACCTGGCCCAGCAAGGTTCTGTAGTGGAGAGCTCTTTTCCTTATTAGCAATATGCAAAGCAAGATGTTGGTGTGCTATTTCATAACTTTTCATCCTAAAATATAACCTATAAAAATTAAGGAAAGTTTTAAAAGCTCCTGGCTCCCTCCAGGGCCGTCATTAGAAGCCCCAGGGGTGGCAGAGGGCGGGCAGCTCAGCACTGGAGTGACAGCCAGTCAGGAGGGAGCGCTTTGCCCCTTTCTCCCTGTTTTTAACGGCAAAGCTAATGGATTTCCTGTTTCTCACGTGGATGGTGGCTGTCACTTTTGAAGGATCCATCTGTACTATATTTAATTACTCTTTTTTTGTAAGTAGCTGAAATAGTTTCGATGGAGCTCGTGAGACCTGGTTGGCATTTTCCTTCTGGAATGGCCATAGAGGCACTGTGTGTGCCTCTGAGATGTTTTAAATCACATCTTGTGGCTTGGCTTTGACATGATGACTCTGGCTCTGGGTGACACTGTGCCTTCGTCTCACCTGTATGTGATGCCTCCTACCCCTGTCCAGCCCCTGACCTGGTACCAGCTCCACCTGGAGCCCTCATTCCTCATATTAGCCAAGTACATCCTGTCCCTAGTCCCATGGCGGAGTGACACTAATTGACCTGCAGCAAATGACTGGCCCAGGGCTCAGCATCTCCACCCAGCAAGAGGACATGGAGTGACAGCCAGTCAGGGTTATGCCCCACCCAGGGATATTTTGGGCTCCCGCTCTCAATGCTCAACTTCAGTATCCTGGACCCTCTACCCACCAGGCTCCAAAGCCCTCCCAGGGCCCCGAGTGCTCTGCTCCCCTCTCTGCGTAGTCATCCCCAGGTCCTGATCTGGTCTCTGCAATGGAAGCCCCTGACTCACTGTGTGTACTGTTCCGAGGTTGTGTGACCGGAGTTCCAGCCCCATCGCTTCCTTGTCTCCACTGTCCTCACCTGCTGACTGCTTTTGCTGAGTGTCCCTTTCCCCTCGGCCACCTGCCTGTGAACTCCCCACCCTTTGTTGGATGAGGGCTCCACCCTTTTTGTAACAGGTGCAGGCCAGGACTCTGGGGAAACCTTCGGCCCTCCGGAGTGACAAGACTGTCCTGCTCCTTGTTACCCCTGAACAGAGGAAGCGTCGCAGACCTCATTAATGTGTTAGTTTTATTTCGGGAGCAGGTTACGAACAAACCTCAGTGAAGGATGAACCAGGCCCTCGATAGGTCTTGGCTCCTTAGGCCCCAGTCTCTGGGTTGCCTGGCACACCTTCCCTTGCCCAGTACCTGGCTTCTCCTGGTTATCCACTGCCACCCGAGCCTTAGTGACTCTCACTAGTCCCTTTAGGATCTTCAAAGCAGCAAGTTCTTCGCTGCCTGGATCCAGGATGATGCTTTACATCGATTGGTTTAAAACAATGGATATTAAGTGATGAGGCACCTCTCTGTCCATTGTTGGGCTGTGTGAGCCCTTGGACACTTGAGAGGTGGCTCTTTCCTGGGCCAGTGCCAAGGGTGCCTAGGACGGAGCCCCCAAGTCGGGAGCTTTGCATTGAAAAACTGCATAATGACACCTTCATTTTCTGCATAGCAGCAGTGATTGCCTTTGAGACGTGGATCAGAAATTATGTTACTCTGAGTCCACAGCAGCAGGAGGGAGAGGGGAGAAGGGCAAAGAGCACACAGCTGGCTTCCAACTTGGAGAGCGACAGTGGTCCCTGTGGGGAGCAGGGCCGGAGAGAGACATCCTCCCTCAGACGGAGCACAAGAAGTGGCCAGTCAGGCCTGCCTGACCTGACCTGTCACTGCCCCGCTGTGATGTCCCACTGTATTTTCTCCATCCAGTGCCTGGTTGCTTATATGTGCTGTGAAGTCGGCACGGCAGCATTTGGGGTCTTTCTTACAGAGACATTTGCTCCTTTCTGGGAGTGGTCACTGTGCATACTTGTCTTCAGTGCCCTCCCTGCCCTGTGGTTCCCTGCCCCATGCCACAGAGAAATAGGGTTCCAGATGGAGCCCTGAGATGTTCTGAGAGATATCACAGGATACTGCGTTTGTTCATAATAAAGAGAGGCCACGGAACTGGGCAGGATAGTGCACACTTGTGAATTGCCCATAATCTCAGCACTCAGGAGCCTAAGGTGGGAGGGCCGGAAGTTCAGGGCTAGCCTGGGCTACCTAGTGAGCTCAGCACCACGCTGGACTGCATGACGAGAGGAAGGGAGGGAGGGAGGAACCAGTAGGATACATTGTGTCTTCTCTGTGCCCTCTACACCCTGATCTAGTAGCTGCCTTTGCTCACAGCCATCAACACAATAACTTTCCCATTTTCTGCCACTAAGGTCCAGAATCTTAAATGTCCCTGGCAAGACGACTGGGAGACTAGTGTCATTTTGTGTGTCTGCCTTGTCCCAGCATCCCAGGCTACCCATGAGCAGCGCAGCACAACTGTGATTGCTGCCACCATGATTCTGGCCTATCTGCAGACACAGGCATCCAGCTGCAAGCTGAAGCCACTCAGCATGGGTACTGGTCTGCCCACACTCAGGCAGATGCCACAGTGAGTGTGGCTAGGGCTGGGGCCATCCTTCCATGGCCCCAGCAAGCCCTCCTCCAGTATCCCTAGCGTACCACTCTGAGCAGGCGTGGGCTGTGCTCACACTGGCATTTCCAAGCAGAAGTGTACCCCAGCAGGAGAAGAGTGACAAAGCAACTGCCTTGTCACTTTGTCAAGTGTGTGCCTCTTCCTCCACCTGCTGGCAGCTCGGGTATGTCATTAACATGCAAAAAGGTTTTCCAGACACAGGCAAGTGACCGGGGTGGTCAGTGTGGACTATGACAGGTTGTGGTCTCCTGACTGTGCACTCCAATCTGACTGCCACTGCCCATCCTGCAGGCCACTGTGGCCCTAGAGGACTGTGGCTGTGGCTGAAGCTAGCTGATATCTGTCTCTGTCTGAGATAGTTAGCCCTCCGTGGCTAACCTGAGGGTGGCACCTGCTCAAATGCCACCACACCCAGGAGGGACATCCTTAGAGACGGTGAGCAGCTGACACTCAGGTTGGCACCCTACCTGCCCCTACTGACCAGGCTCTGTCCCACAGCTGCCTCCATGCGGCACACAGGGTCCTGGAAGCTTCAGTTTCTCAGACTTCGCCATGGGATGCACCCCGCTCTTCTGTGTGCTGCTTCTCAGACGACATTTGTTCAATGTTTGTGTCACTGGAAACACAGGCAGCAGATACAGAGGTGAAAGGTACAGAACTGGCCATGTGTCACCCATGAGAGCCATCTGCGTGGGGTTCAGTGAAGGCTATTCCTGGGCCTCCGCTGATAGTCACTTGATAGTGCCCTGGCAGGACCGCAGCCCCACTCAGAATCCCAAGCTTGTGGGACCGCAGAGCCCTCCTGAGCTGTATACCCAAGGTCATCAAGGTGTCTGTTGAAGAGCAGGAGAGCCAGGAGCCTTATCGTCCAGGGGCCCTGCAGGCACCAGAGTGTGTGGGGCTTGCTCGGCCAGGACCAGCGTTCGGTGGAATTTGGCTGTATTAGGCTTTGTTAGTCCTTTTTATGCTCCTGCATCCTGCAGAAGGTACCATCTATTCCCATGAGGACCCAGCTAAGCAGAGCAGCTGAACGACACTGGTGCTTGGCTGTGTGGCCCCTGAAAGCCACCCCTGGCAGCGTGCTGGTTATTTATTTTTTCTGGGGATTCATCCTCCACCATGCTGGAGTAGGAAACAATGGCCCTCCTGTGCGCACGGCACAGCTGCTGTGCAACAGGATCCCAGCAGAGAAACAAGCAGGCGGGGCTCCCGCCTCCCCTCATCCGCAGGGTCCACGCAACCCACGCTTCTCTTGGGAGGCTGCATTAAGCCACTCTGTGACCTTGGGGTGTGGAGAGCGAAGGGGTCTGCACCACAAGAGACCCCAAGCCTGGCTTGGCAGGTCTCCTCTGTCTGAACGAGATGGGAATGTTCTGTCCACTCAGGACGCCACAGGACCTCTGAGCAAGCCCCGCTGCGTGCGGCCTCCTTCCTGTGAGACAGCTCATCTCCTGCTACCCCCACCCTGTCATCCTGCCTGCTGGCACCTAGGTGTGGCTCGCTCCTGCCATTGTGGATCAATCACTCTGACTGTTGTCATTCCTTGATGCCAGAATTCTGCTCCTCACATTTGCATAGCAAGGTAGTACTTAGGCTGTAAACTCTGAGGAATGTGTCCCCTCCCCAAAGCTATAAGGCCACTTGGTGGCTACACCAAATCAGCTCCACCTGCCCCAGGTGGTGAGGGTCTCTGAAGCACGGATGACACAACAGTGACAAAGTGGCAAACCTTTTAAAGCTTTCAGAGATGCCAACAGTGCGCTCCAGTACATGTGCCACCACCCCTGGCATGGGGCTGCAGGGTGAAGGACATCTACTTCCAGCCACGGCTACCTGCCTGCTCATGCTGCATGGAGACAGGTTTGCTCTGCTGCCTCCTGGTTCCTGAGTTTTCTCCCCTACAGAGTACAGGAGGAGATCAGAACACGTGGTCTTTAAGGGCTGTGTTAGCCCGCTTTCCATTGCTGTGATGGAACTTCTGAGGATAACAAAAGAGGAAAGGTTTATTTTGGTTCAGAGTTTCAGAAATCTCGGTCATAGTTGACTGGAAGTATTGTGGAGAGTCAGAAACATTGTGACAGAAGAGAGCTGCTCACCTCCTGACAGAAAGCACTAAAGGAGGGGAAAGAGAAACAGCTTAGGAGGGAAGGCCAAGGTACAGCCCATAGCCACCACCCTCCCTTTAACTGGGATCGTACCTAAGTCTCCAGCGCCTCCCATTAGCCTATCAAATCATGAACATCAGTACTCCTATCACCCAGTCACTTCCCCCAGAGTCTGTCATCTAGCACATGGCCTTGAGCACCTGACCTTTGGAAATAGTTTAGGTCCACACCATATCAAAGTTATTTATTTTTTAAATGATGGGACTTCCTGACTTCCTCAGGACTTGTCATCACCTGACTAAAGCTCACAGCCACACTTACCAAGAGCTTCTCTAATCTGTAGAACTCTCCCCTCATAAAGTTGGCCGGGTTATGAGGCACACCCCATAAGGTGAAATGTGCCCAGATGTCGTGCAGGTTGTCTCAAGATAAAACTAGGAAACTTGTTATACAGAGGGAGCAAAGTCCATTCTTCCCTGGTTGAGGCCAAAACAGGGATTTGAGGAAGTCTGGGAGGCCAGGCCAGAAGTCTCCACATGCAGGGCAGGGAAAGCCTTCCGCTGTCATTATTCTAAAGCCCCAGGGGCAGGTCACTGGCATCCCCCACGTCTCTGTCTGGAAGTGCGGTAGGCAGCTGCGTGAGGGGCTGGAGCTGCCCCCCTGCAGGTGACTGCTGTCCTGGTGTTTCACCTGCACAGTCTGCTTGTCCCAGAACTTTCTGTAAGTGAGACCACAGTGAGGATGCCTCTTGTGAATCGTGGCTCACTCGGCACAATTTTGAGATCTGTCCTGATGGAGTAATGGTCACTCCCGGGGTGGGAGGGACACCTGCCTCCACCCGCCCCAAGCCATTCTTGTTTTTCAGTTTTGAGGATTTGGGTGGGTGCTCTGAAGAGGTTAGTGTGGCGGGAAATTGAGGCCCTCGTCCTTTCTCTTGGGGTCGCAGCTCCCCGTGGCCCTTTGGTGGCCATCTACAAATGTATCATCCTGAGCAAGCACAAAGGGGTAGGAAGGGGAGGCCTGCTCGCCTTCTTGCCACCCCAGTAAAGCTCCAGGTTCCCACTTTCTAAAAATGGATCTCATGTAAAACAGAATTGTAAAAGTAATAGGGTTCCCACGTTCCCCACACCCACATTGCTGTTATCAGCACCCTGCATCAGTGTGGTATGTTCATTGTTCCTTGTTAATTGATATCCACCCTTTATGCCCACTCTCTGAGTTTCCCCTAGTGTCCTTTTCCAGACTCCTGGCTCCATCCAGGATCCTGGTGACATTGAGTAATTCTGTCTCCTCCAGCTTCTGTGGGCCAAAGGTTTCTCATACTTCCCTGGTTTTGATGCCTGGATGGCATGAAGTGCTGGCCGGAGTTTGTGGGACCTCTCTTCAAGACCTGTGCCCTTGTGATTAGATAGGTTGTGTGTGTGTGTGTGTGTGTGTGCGTCTTTGAGGACTCAGGTCCTGCCACATCCTACTGTGGATACATGCAGTGAATCTCCATCCGGTGCACCTATCAGGGGCCAAGTTGTGCTATCTCCACCTGGGACAGCTCCCCCCCACCCACGTTCATGCGAGGAGAACGGGATCTGCGTGTTATAAGAGTTCTGCACAGGGGATTTGTCTCTGGATCCTATTGATCCCATCATTTATATCAATGTGGATTCGAGGTTCTATTTTATAGTTGATGTTATATCTCAATGCTAATTAGCTTTTATTTATTAGCCTTTGATTTTAAGGTAATTTGTAATGAACAGAAAAGTTGAAAGGACAGCAGGAGTGCCCCGTCCCTCCCCGGGGCCCTATGGTCTCCTCCCCAATGCTGTCACACACCTCTCTTGCTGTGTTCTGGGCTGTTGGATAGCCAGCATAAGGGAAGCACATAGCCCTGTCGGGGGACCTCACAGCCCAACTGAGACCCTGGGGGGATGAGGGTCCCCAGCAGCCTGGATCGGTGGACTGGCAAGGCACTTCCCAGGGAAGGGTTCACCTCACCTCATTGTAGTTGTGGGAATGTGGAGCTCATCTTGACAGAAGCACTGGGGAGGACTTTTCTCACCAGGTTTCCCATGCTGGGTCCCGCAAGAAGAATAGCTCACATCCCACACTCACAGTGTTAGGCCTCATTTCCTCGGTAACCTGACAGTGTCTGCTATTCCCTGGCTACAAGTCTTTTCCACAGTGGACTCTGCCTTGCCGTGGAAGTTGTTTAGCCTCTGCAGCAGTCCTCACCCAGTGGACATTGCAGGAAGGACGTTTGCATGCAGACCTCAAGATGAAAGGTCAGGCACCCAAGCGTGTGTTTGCACACGATGCCTTGAGATGTCCTGCAGGGATGGCAGGTGGGGAGGGGGGCTTTCCTAGTGACATGCATCTCTGGCCAGGGTTCTGGGTCCTCCACCCAGCACTCTGGCCCCTGGATCTTATTTTCCATGGAGATAACCTGTGACCCTTGTAAGTCTTCTCAGTCCTGTTTTAAGAAGTGTTGCAGTTTAACTGAGTTTGTAAAGTGATTTTTCTATGCATTTTCTCCCATTGACCTTTGTATATCTCCTGCTGTTCTAGGATGGGAGTCACAGCTGCTGGAAACAGGGTTCCTGGGGATCTTCCTCTGCCCTCTTTGGACACTATCCCGGCTGCCCCAATACACTCCCACATCCCTGATTGTCCTGTGGGGCTTTCGGTGGCTGATTTTCAGGATCATGCTTGGAGCAGTAAGTAGAATTTTATTTGACCTATTTAGGAGATTAAAACCCACTAGAATGTTCCAGGCGGCTCTGTCGAGCTTTTCTGGGTGCTGTGGGCAGGCCACTTCCTGCTGACGTGCGCTGCCCTCTCATGGCCTGACTTGTGCCAAGCACTAAGACTTTGTAGCTCTCCCAGCCATAGTCATCAGTGGGAAGCGGCCGCTACTTCAGTTCATTTCCCAAGAAACCCCTGTTTCTCTTTATCCACCCTGGCCCTCCTGGCACATCTGAGACAGTGCCAAGGTCATTTCTAAATGGTAAAAGTAACTGTGTTGTGCCAAGTAGGTGAATATGTTACTGTGTAAAGAAGGAAACATGTGGGCCGGGGATTTAGCTCAGTGGTTCCGGTGCCTGTCTTGCAAGCGCAAGGGCCCGGGTTCAATCCCCAGCAACCACATACCATACTGGATGTGGAGACTCACGCCCAGCAGCAACCAGTACCACATACCACAGTGCCGGGCGTGGTGGCTCACGCCTGCCATCCCAGCACTCGGGAGTCAGAGGCAGGAGGATTGCTGTGATGTGAGTTTGAGGCTGAGCTCAGGGCCAGCCTGAACCACAAAGCGAGACCCTGTCTCAAAAAAAAGAAGGAAACATGTGATCTGTAACGCTCACCCCAGGGGAGCTGCAGCTGCTGCGCTCATATCCCCTGGCAAGGCTTCTCTCTTGAGCATAGCTTGTTTAGGTTTGAGAGATGTCTCTTAAAAATCTAGGTATCTTTAGACTTTTGTTTTGGCACAGGGAGAACCTGTTATCTGGAGGGCCTTTCATTTGTTGCACACTTCCCTTGGCCAGCGGTCTTGTCCATGTTATTTGTACCCACTGGGGACCTATACCAGCCTCTTTGCTTCCACTGACATCTAACCATTGAGATTTTCTTCTTTTTTTCTTTCTTTGTTCTTCTCTTTCTCTCTCTCTTGAACACTTTTTATTTTTAAAACTTTATCATTCATTTATTTTTGTTTGTTGAGAAAGAGTCTCACTATGTAGTTCAGGCTGGCCTTGAACTCACTATGTAACCCAGGCTGTCTTTGAATTCATGGTGATCCACCTCCTGCGTCAGTCTCCTGAGTGCTGAGGTTATAGTTGTGCACCATCACTCCTATATCCCAGCCCCTTAAATTTTTTTTGTTTTTGAATTTTGAGACAGGGTCTTGCTCAGTTGCTAAATTGCTTAAACTGGATTTAAACTTGCAATCATCCTGCCTCAGCTTCATAGAGTGCTTGGATTATAGGAGGTATCACCCTATCTGTCTCCACTGAGGTTTACGAAACATTATTTGAACTTTAAAAGCAGCAAGGGACCCACGGAGATAGTCATCTTGCCTTTTGGGATGGAGATGTGCAGGTTGGTATCCCTTTCTTCCTGCCGTGCTTACTTAGGCCTTGGGCCCAGTGTCCCTGCTCTAAGAATGAGCTCCCTTAAGAATATTGTCTCTAAGAATGTCATGAGGGATGGTGAGGCGCATTATTGCTCAGCACATCATATGAAGAACCTCAGGAGGGAGGTGAGGGGGTGTCTGGGGATACCTGACAAGTTCTCTCTGGAGCCACGGGATCTCCAGTACTCTTCCCAGTTTGCTGTTTTTATGTGTGGATATTGGAAGTCACTGATTTCCAGGGCCCCACTTTCACTTCCCTGAGGCTTATCATCTGTGTGCAATGGCTGGCTACTTCCCTGTCTCTGCTCATTTGGGCCAGGTGCTTCCTGGGAGATGCTGCAGCCCACTGCATCCACTCACAGATGACCAGCTGCCCCCACTGCCCACAGGATCTGTGGGCCTCCCAGCCCATGTCCTATCTGGGTTAGGTATGTGAGGGGCACAGTCGCCCAAAAAGAGGGAAGGCAGGTAGGCAGGAACCTCAGAGAAATAAATAGAGCTGGTGTGGCTGGTAGTTGCCCCCCTTGAGGGGACACAAGTAATACAGATATTTATAAGGCACTGTTGGATCCCAGAGTGTCTGTGTTCTGATCCCATAGCAGTGAACTGGCGTCTTTATGACCAGATGGCACTGGGGAGAGATATGGGTGCCTCTGTTGTTCCTGTTGGCAGAGTACTTAGGTTCTTGACTGTCTCTTGGGACAATGTAAATGTTCTAGCCAGACTGTTTCCCTTGAAATTCAGCTCAGACTCCTGCCACAGCTGCTGCTAGTCAGCACAGGATGTTTGAAATGTTCCAAAGACAAATGGGTGAAGTTTGCTTAGGTGAGAAAGTATGACCTAACAGCCCTGGGGTGAAGCCACACTCTGGGGAGAAGCCCAGCTCTAGGGAGAAGACAAACTCTAGAGAGAAGCTGAGCTCCCAGGAGACTGTCTGGAGAGATGCCCGGCTCTGAGGAAAAACCTAGATTTCTGGAGAAGCTGAGCTCTAGGAAGAAGCCAAGCTCTGGAGAAATCAAGCTCTGTGGAGAGCTCTAAGGAAAGCTGAGCTCCATAGAGAAGCCCAACCCTTTTAGCTCTGGAGCAGAAGCCAAGTCTCAGTGGAGATGCCCAGCCCTGGGGAGAAGCCCCGCTCTGGGAAAGGAGTTGAGTCCTGAGGAGAAGAGCTCTGCAGAGAAGCTGAGCTTTGGGGAAGAAGCTCTTGCTGTGAGGAGAAGCTGAGATTTAGGGGAGAAGTCAAGCTCCAGGGAGAAGCCCAGCTCTGCAACGAATTTAAACCCTGGAAGAGGAGCTGAGTCCTGGGAAGCCCAGCGCTGGATAAGAAGCGTAACGTTCTAGGAAATCCCCGTTCTGAGAAAGAAGCCACATCCTAAGGAAAAGCAAAAGTCCTGTGGAGATGCTCAGCCTCGTGAAGAAGCCCAGGTCTAAGGGAAAAACTGAGTCCTGGGGGCGGGGGGGTGAGACTCAGCTGTGTGGAGAAAGCAAACTTTGGGGAAGAACAGCTTTGAGTAGAAGTGAGCTTTAAGGGGAAAACTGAGCTCTGAGGGGAAGCCAGTCTCCATGGAGAACCCAGCTAAGCTTGGGGGAAAAGTTCATCCCTGCAGAGAATTCCAGCTGTAGGGACAACCCAAGCCCTGGGGAGAAGCCCAGCTCTGTAGAGAAACCGTCAACCTGCTCTGTACACAGTTCTGGTGCCAAGAGTTGAATGAACCCCCCAGGATGCTTGGCAGAATGCAGTAAGTCATTAGCACTTTCTGAAGTGCCTTTTATGGCATTTTGATTGACTGTTAGCACCAGCTGGATAAAAATTACCAGGTGCACTAAAAGGTATAATTACCCGACACAGTCTTAGGTTGGATATTATTAATCTTTCTTCAGTGGGAAGCAGAAAGAGTGTTGAGTTGATAAGAGATTGGCAGCTGCGCATCCCTGTCTGTGAGGTGGGCAGATGTGGCAAGCCTAACCCTCGTGTGACTCTGCCACCTGGCTTAGACTTGGGACTGTGAGATTGCTAAGAGTTGTGCTCAAGACTAGTACAAGGAGTTTGGGGATCTGGCAGAGTCTCCTGTGCCCTGAAAACTGCTTTCTTCCTTGGAGCTGAGTCTCAGAAGGAGTCCCATGGCCAGCATAGAGCTTTGGAGGTCCAGCTTGGATGTGGGACCTATCTGGATGTGTAGCTCTATACACATGGCCATATGGCTGACACAGACTGCTTGCTGCCTGGAAGGCCAACTGCTGTCATGTCAGACCTGCACAGTGCAGGTGGCATTCTCAGGGCTCTACCAGGGCTTTGGAGGGGCCACATTCTAGGCCAGGGGATAAATGGGGTTGATTGTGTTGGGTGTAAGTCACCGAGGCTAAGTGTTTGTGTGTAGGAGAGCGCTGTGAAGGAGTTGGCCTCACTTCTGCTAGAATCTGGCAAAGAATGTGGAGCCTCAATCTCAGCAGAGAAGATGTCAGCTAACCCTCACCCAGGGCACTCTTCCAAACCATCCAACAGCACTTGCAACAGTGTCAAAGTCACAGGAGCCAGGAAGGACTGAAGAAATCACTCTTGGGGATAGGACACCTGCTCCACTGGCAGTGGAGCCTGGGGAAGTAGGGACAGTGGCTAGAGACTGGTGAGATTCAGATGATGCCATTGGTTACAGGGATCCTGACAAGTATGCATTGACACCCCCATGTGGCTGTAGTATGTGTCATCCTGATGAGGGATTCTGAGCCCATCTCAGTTACTTTTCTTATTGCTGAAACAAAATACCTGACACCCAAAGTTAAAGGAGGAAATATTATTTTCACTCACACTTTGTAGAAGTTTCAGTCCATAATTGGCCTGCTCCAAGGCAGTTTGGCATAGCAGAGGGACTGACAGAGGAGAAACAGTTCATGGTAGGCAGAAGACAGCGAGCAGCAAAGTAGCAATATAGCAGAAAGCAGCCCTCTTTGCATCCCTTATATTCTATCCAGGCTTCACACCCTTAGGCAGGTAGCATTCACACCCAGAATCGATGCTCAGAATTAGGCCAAACCAATTTGTGAACCAGTTTTGTAATCACACACTCTGAATCTCAGCATCACGCACTCAAAGCTAGCATCACTAGTTCTAGATCCAACCACCTCTGAAAAGCCCTGTCTGTGAGTGCATGAGACTTTGGGAGAATATCTAGATATAAAACATAACAGCTTCTTCATTTTTTTTCAGTTGAGTTTTTGCTGTTGGTTCACTGTATATCAATCATTAGCCTTAACTGTTAACAGAAACATGGTTTGTATACATTCTCTACTATTCTGGAATTGTCTTTTCACTCTGTTGGTTGTTTTCTTTGCTTTGCAGAAGCTGGTTGGTTGTAGTCCCTAATGTGCATTTTGCTTTTATTGCCAGTGCTTTTCATGTCAAACCCAAAAGCTCACTAGCCAGACCAATGTCAAGGAGCTTTTTCCCTCTGTTTCCTAGGCAGGCTGGTTTCAGCTCTTACATCTTCAGCTTTTATGTCTCCAGTCCCTTTGGGTGGGTTTGTAATTATGGTGGGAGATAAGAATCCTGTTTTATTCTTCTGTTGTTGCCAACACTGTCTGGGTGGAGATTGTTTTTCCCCTGTGGTATGTTTTTGGCACCCTAAAGTTGACCATACATACATGGATGGATTTCTTTCCAGACTCTTGGTTCTGACCCATTTGCCCATGTGTCTGCCACTCCCATCTCCCATCCTGTTCTGATTAACATTCCTTTGTGGTATAGTTTGAAATCAGGAAGTGTGAGGCATTCAGAAGTCTTGGTCTTTCCTAGGATTGCTTTAGCTACCAGCATTCGGGGGTTTTTTTGTGGTTCCATGAAAAGTTTTAATTTTTTTCTTTGTTTCTGAGGAAAATACTGTTGAATTTTGAGAGGGATTACATTGAACCTTTAAATTACTTTGAGTAGTACAGACAGACAAGTCCTGGAGTCCACACCTTTCTAGCACCTGTCTGTTTGAAAAAGGAACCTTTGCACTCTGTTGGTGATAACATAATTAGTATATTGATTAAAGTAAACTATTCAGGGTCTTCAAAATGTAGAAGAACAACTGTAACATGATCTAATTGTTCCACCTCAGTCTATATATCTGAAGGAAATGAGATCATGATGTCACCAAAGTAGCCTGAATGTTTGTGACAGATGTATAGATAAGGCAATTGTGGTGAGTGAAATTTTACTCGAACACACAAAGATCTCAACCAGCACTCTACAAAGCTGAGGCAGGAAGCTCACAGGTTTGAGCCAACATGGGCGAATCAGTGGTTTAGTAAAACCCTATCTCAGAATTTTAAAAAAAAATTACAAATGGGCTGGGGATGTAGCTCAGTATGAAGTCCCTGAGTTCAATAACCAGTACGAGAGAGAGATCGAAATTAATCTTGCTGTTTGTGACAACATGGATGAACCTAAGTGAAAGAAGCCAGGAACAGAAAGACAAATAGCACATGATCTTACTCATGCAGAATCTAAAAGTGAACTCAGCGTCAGGACCTAGAGCAAAGTTGCCAGGTGCTGGGAGATGGACAATGGGAAAATGCTGGTCAAAGGTACAAACTTCCTACTCAGAAGTGAGTAACTTCTAGCAGTCTAATGTATAGTACAGCAACTACTGCATTGTTAATAATGCCGTATTTTCTACTTGGAATTCACTAAGAGTAGATTTTATGTGCTCTCTCCACACAAAACAAAGCACTGTGTGAGGTGATGGATGTTTTGTAACTTGGTTGTGGAAATCATTTTTTCTCTGTGTGTGTGTATAGTCATAATCTATGTTTTAAATATATGCAGTTTATTTGCCAATTATACTTTAATAAAACTATAAAAAAGATGAGAAAAAAATAAATTCAAGTAAGGTTCATAATTAAAAGTTATATTGGAATAATAGGTATACAGGAACTCGATATTACATGTGCAACTGTTCTTCAAGTTTAAGTTTTTTGGTTTTTGGTTTTTTGGGGGGAGGGGGACGACAGGCTCTCACTTTGTGGTTCAGGCTGGCCCTGAGCTCAGCCTCAAACTCACAGCAATCCTCCTGCCTCTGCCTCCTGAGCACTGGGATTACAGGCGTAAGCCACCATGCTCGGCACTGTGATATGTGGTTCTGATTGCTGGTGGGCGTGAGTCTCTATGCCCAGCATTGTTGTATGTGGTTACCGGGGATTGAACCCAGAACCATAGAGCTAAATCCCCAGCCTAAGTTTAAGATGTTTTTTAAAAAATAAAATGTTAAGTGGAAGCGTAGCATGCTCAACTTTATGACATAAATTAAGCAACTTAGATTAAATGGTTAAATTCTTTCCAAGACTAACATAGATAAACAAAATTGACAGAAAAAAATAAAAATTCTGAATAGTTCTGAGAATTGAGATGATTAAAATAAATAAAAAGTACCCTTTAAACGAAGAAAACTCTGAGCCCAGGAGACATCACTGGTGAGTTCTACAAAATTTCAGAGGAAAGAATACTGCTCTTCCTGGGATGCTCAGAGATGGGGAGAAGAGGCTTTCTCAACATGCCACAAGTCTCCTGAAAGAGAGAGGATTGTGGATTAGCCAGAAGTCATCAGCAGGCCAACCCAGAAGTATCTAAAAGAAAAACCCAGGGTCTGTCCCCTGAACATATGGCAGTTCAGCACTGAGGATCTACTGCAGTCCATCCACCATGTCACCAGATTAAAGGAGAAAGACACAAAGTGATACAATCTCTTTAACAAATGTAGACAAAGCACTAGGCAACATTAAACACTCTTGTGATTAACAAACTCAGGACAGGAGGAAACCTCAACCCAGAAAGAGATAATCATGTCAACTGCCTGTAGCTGATCGACACCTCCCCATACTCCTAGATATGTACCCCAGAGAAATGAAAACATGTCCACAAAACTTCCACAGGGACATCGATGGCAGCACAGTCCCCAGGAGTAAGCGGGAAAGCCCACAGAAGCAGAGAGGTTAATCCAGCATGCTGAGTTCCCATGGTGGGAAGAATAAACCATGGGTACATGAGGAACCACAGACAACCTCAAGATTGTACCAAGAAAGGGAAGCCAGACACTAAGTAGCACCTCTTATTTTGATACCTAATGAGAGATCAGTTCACAGCCACGGAACCCAGGAAGAAAGACATGGGCCATGCCTTTCAGGGAAGATGCTGTCCATGGCGACAGTGTGGAAAGCAGTAATCCCACTGAGCCAGCTTGTCCGTGAGAGAGCTCGGTTATTACCAGACAGAGCCCGTGTGCCTTGCACCCATGGGAGACAGTCAGCTCAGCCAGACTTTGCAGCTGAGACACATGCCAGGTAGGAGTGCTGCCCACTGGTATTGGGCAGCATTGGGGCCTCCAGGGGCAACAGTCCACTTCCTCTTCTGTTCTTGATACCATTGATATTGAGGTGCCATTAGGATATAGTCCCCCCCCCCAGTGATGAGCCAATCAGGGAGACTTGAGCTGTCAAAGAGAATGCAACTATTCCCAGGACATGCCTACAGGGAGCTGTGGGGGTGCTTGGTGACTCCTTGCACTGGCCACTGTCCTGGGTCTTAGCTGCTCCTCACAAGTGTGCAGCTGTGTGAGCTGTGCCTGGGGTGGAGGCATTATAGGAACCACATACCATCACGGTGCCCCTCAGGAACAAGAGCAGAGAGGAGCTCGGGGCAGCCTCCCGCTGCAGGCCTGGTCAGGTTGGAGCAGTACTGACCACTCTCCTCCAACTTGCCCCAGGTGGTTTGGGTGCCTGTGTCATCATCTCATCCACAGGGTTCCCAACACTGCAGGCTGGACCGAGGCCAATGGGAATTCCCACAGTTCCACACGGGCAGAGGAGGAACAGGCACTGATCTCTCTGCCCTCCCTGCTCACAGCTGCAGGGACAGAACCAGCATGTCTTCCCTGCTGCTGAGGACAGTCACCAGCTTTTGTCCTCACTGCACAGAGGCCTTCTCTGTGGGAGCTGTGGGCAGTGCTCCCATGTTTGCCCTGAGGCACATGGAGGTAGAGGTTCTTCTGCTGTGGAAGTGGTTAATGGTGCGGGTGTCCGCCATGGTGGGTAGGATGATAGATAAATTGCCTTGAATTCTGCTTCTTAAAAATGCTAATATGTTTTTTTCTTCATCCTGAATTTTGGACACTGGGGGGAAGCTGTGCTTCCTATTCATCGAGAGTAACATCAAGCAGTCTCCCTGGAGCCCAGGCTACTTGTTTGGGAAGGCTATGTCCTATGTTGGTTCAAGGATGGATTTTACACGCAGATCTCTCTGTCCTGTGAGACATGCTGAGAAAACAGCATTCTGCTCCTGGGCCTCATGACCAAAATCACAGTCTTTGTTGCTGGGGATTCTCAGATTTACACAACACCAATGGGACCACTTGTGATTCAGTTTGACCTTGGGAGAGCTGAAATGCTGAAAGCCAGCCTCTTTCTGCCTCCTACTTCCTGTCTGGAGGGGTAGGTGTACAGCTGTTCCACAGGGGCTGCAGAGTGCAGATGTACGCCATATCTCCTGTGTCCTGGTAGAACCTCTTTTACTGTGTGCTTTTACCTGAAGAGGCATCACAGTCCCACAGGGTAAAGTGAAGCCAGAGGACATGTTACTCTGCAAAACAGCAAATTAAAGATAGTGCACCCAAGTGTTCTCCAAAGTCACCGCGCAGAGAAGAGACAGCAGCCTGTGCTGTAGATTCTGCTCCTGAGTTTGTCACCTGAACCTACACTAGTTCTTTATTTGGCTTTTATTCTTCATTGTCCCTCTGCTATTCCTCCCACAATTACACTACCATTCTGCCCTGTTAACACAGAAAAAGGCCATGTTTGAAATGGAGAAAATACAAACCCAAAGGATCAGTAGCTTTTGTTTGTTTGTTTGTTTTGTTTTGTTTTTGTTTTTGTTTTTTGAGACAGGGTTTCGCTTTGTAGTTCAGGCTGGCCCTGAGCTCAGCCTCAAACTCACATCACAGCAATCCTCCTGCCTCTGCCTCCCGAGTGCTGGGATTACAGGTGTGAGCCACCATGCCCGGCACTGTGGTATGTGGTACTGATTGCTGCTGGGTGTGAGTCTCCACGTCCAGTATTGTATGCGGTTACTGGGGATCAAACCCAGGTCCTTGCGCTTGAAAGACAGGCACCGGAACCACTGAGCTAAATCCCCAGCCCCAAGGATCAGTAGCTTTTAAGTCAACACTGAGCAAAATCAAAGGACACAGCCAGCTGTGTGACAGAAGACACCATGAGCAGGCACTCCCAGGTGACTGTCCTTGAGTCTGAGATGCTGCCTCAGAATCATCTAGGAAATTCTGAGAGCTTTGGACTCTAGACTTGACAGCATAGATGACGTGGACAGATCTCTTGAAAATGCAGCTACTGAAACTGAGACAAAGAAAACAGGAAATCTGGATAGTCCATATCTGGTAAAGAAATTGGATTTGAAATAAAAAAGCATTCCAGAAAGAAAACTCTTAGCCCAGATGGCTTCATTGGTTAACTCCATCAAAAATTTCAGGAGGAAATAGTGGCAGTTCTACACAAACTCTGCTGGAAAATAGTGGAAAAGGTAATACTTCACAAGTTGTTTTATGTAACCAATCTAACAGTGATACCAAAACCCAGTGCGGAATTAACAAAGAGGAAAATCAGAATCAGAGCCTCACATCCTTCATGAACAGATGCACAAAACTCCTTTAAAATAGGCAGATCAAATCTAATAATAAAAAGGCATGACTTAGCTTAGGAACATAAGATTTGGTTTAACATTTGAAAATCAGTTAATGTAATTCACCAGAGTAACAAAATAAAGATTAACTATTTTTACTGTCACAGTAGATGCCAAACAAAAGCATATGGTAAAACTCAGCATCAGTTCATGATGAAAAATCATGGGTCGGGCATGGTGGCACACATCTGCAATCACACCACTGTGGTCTGAGGCAAGAGCTTACAGGTTCAGGTCCAGCCC
>PVIR01025735.1:0-24609 GCA_004026965.1 Petromus typicus | reverse complement strand
ACTGAAATATAAATAGGCAAGACCTGTGCCTGCTCTGCACATCTTCAAAGATTTGTTCTAAACTTCTCCATTAACATATAAGAAATATCTTGACTAGACTAAAAACTGACCGCGTGCATTTTATTCACCATTGCCCAGTGCCTAGGCTTGATTACCTGCACACACAAAAAAGAAAGAAGCACAGAAGATGTGACAGGGACCATTTGTGATCTGCAAAGCCTAAAATTTACCATCTAATTCTTAGAAAAAGCTTGCTGACCCTTGTTTAGATACATAGTCACTTGTTAAAAGAGGAAGTGGGAGAGAGGGGTCACCAGGATGGAGAAGCAAACAGATTTGCAACAATCATAATGGAGGACACTAAAAAGAGAAAAACCTGTCTAATAAATATACACACCTTTCAATTGTTCCTTGGCTTTCACTTACATTTAATCTCAAGATAAATTAATGCTCTTTTATTAGCATGATTTATAAATCATATTTTTTTAACAGATCTATAGTTGAATCAGAGGTGTTCTTAAAACCTTAGCGATCTCCTCCTTTGATTTGTTTCATTGACATGTGTTAGTCTTCAGCCAGGTGTCAGCTGAAGAGTCCGAGCTGTCAGTTTGCAGCGTATCCCTCCAGACACTTATCCTGAGCACGAGGCAACATGCCTTTACTCACCTGTTCCCATTTGACTACATAACCACTTCTTCAAAACTCAAGCATTTAATCAAGCCCTGAAATAAAGCTCTGCATACCAAACTAGAAAGTTGGCACTGAAAGGTGTACCTGAAAATGCTGCTCCATCACTTGGATTTTTCCCTGCTCTGGGCACTTTTTCAGAGCACGATCCGCACAGTGGAACAGGATTTCTACCATCTGTAAGGAAAACAGCTTTGCACTGAAATCAACATATATCTCTAAAGTTTTTCAATATTTAATATAAGTGGCCTTCCTAAATAACACAAGATTGGACTTTGTTACCCTATTAAATATACAACCAGAACTTTTAGTGGCCATATTTCCAACTCGTGTTTTGGGGTTTTTTGAGACAGAGTTTCACTTTTGTAGTTCAGGCTGGCCCTGAGCTCACTGGGTAGCCCAGGCCAGCCTGGAACTCATAGCAATCCTCCTGCCTCTGCCTCCTGAGTGCTAGGAGGCAGCACAGGCTCGTGACAGGCGTGAGCCACCACACCCTGTGATATGTGGTTATCAGGATCGAACTCAGGACCTTGCACTGGCTAGGCAGATGCTGGAACCACTGAGCTAAATCCTCAGTCCTCCAAATTATTTTTAATCCTTGCCTAATTTCTTTTCACCTCAGAGTTAATACTAATTTGTTAATCTTTGCTAAGAAATATCTCCATGTTGCAGATCTCAATAACTATACTGCTCAGGAAATGAGAGGCTGATGTTAAATTCTCAGAAGCTCTTTGCTGGTTTTTCCCTAGTGAGTATGCATGAGCAACTCACTCAAGAACCCAGATCCCCAGAAACACTTATTCCTTTCTGCTGTCATTTAGCTATTTTGCTATTTTATCATCTTCATAAGACATTAAAAAATGGGCAGTGGGTGATAAATTCAAACAGCATTGAAGCTGTTACCAGAGAACTATAATCTGACCTATTTTTTATACTGTCTCCACAATCGTAGATATTTATTCAATCATGTCTGGAGAAATTACTAAATACACAAGTAAGCTATAATGCACCCCAAGAAAGACCCCCTTAAAATACTCACACGATCTGCAACAACAGCCTTTCGCTTATTAACATCCCCTGATAATCCTGCAGAGAAACAAAGTCCAGCAAAAACCAAAAATTACTACATATCTTTAGGAGAGAACTTTTGTTTTGCTCTTCTCTTCACAATTTGTGCTAACAGATATAAGTACAGCTAGCCTTAGTATCAAACTAGGTATCTATCAGACTAGGTAGCATATCAATATACTTTTATTTTTACTGTAAATTTTCCTTATGGAAGAATTTTTACTTACCCACTACTGCTTTTGCTTTTCCTTCATGGAACGACCATGCAAGGGCCAAGGCTTCTGTGACACAATCTTGTTTCAAGAGATGATCCACTCTCTAAAATGAATAAGTGAAAGGAGTTAGCTTCCTTTGTCTAATCGACCATTAGTCAGAATTCCTACTCTATTAATTTTCCACAATTCCCTGCTTGGGACCTAAAATTATTTCAGTAACACTGAAACATTATTTTAGGGTTTTTTTTGTTTGTTTGTTTGTTTTTTTGAGACAGGGTCTCGCTTTGTGGTTCAGGCTGGCCCTGAGCTCAGCCTCAAACTCACATCACAGCAATCCTCCTGCCTCTGTCTCCCGAGTGCTGGGATTACAGGCGTGAGCCATCACGCCCAGCACTGTGGTATGTGGTACTGGTTGCTGCTGGGTGTGGGTCTCCACACCCAGTATTGTTATGTGGTTACCGGGGAATCGAACCCGGGCCCTTGCGCTTGCGAGACAGGCGCCGGAACCACTGAGCTAACTCCCCGGCTCCCTGAAACATTATTTTAACACTGAATTTTTTCTGCAAGATTATCAGGAGATGTCAGGTACTATCATATTTCTAAGAAAAATAATTTCTTTTTTTTGAGACAGGGTCTCGCTTTTGTGGTTCAGGCTGGCCCTGAGCTCAGCCTCAAACTCACATCACAGCAATCCTCCTGCCTCTGCCTCCCGAGTGCTAGGATTATAGGCGTGAGCCACCACGCCCGGCACTGTGGTATGTGGTACTGGTTGCTGCTGGGGTGAGTCTCCACTCCCAGTATTGTATGTGGTTACCGGGGAATCAAACCCGGGCCCTTGCACTTGCAAGACAGGCGCCGGAACCACTGAGCTAACTCCCCGGCCCAGAAAAATAATTTCTTAAGATACTAGTCAGTACAGTAACTATATAGGCAACTATGGAGAGTCAAAGTGCCTAACCATGAAAAGGGGAAACAGCACCAACATCACTGTAGCAGAAATAGGTAGTTGTTTATCACAATGACAATCCCAACTCCTTAGTAACAAATCTCAAGTTTATTTGAGACAGCAATATACCAGCTAAGAGAAATTTCTAAGACTCCTTTTGTCTTGGGGCAATGTAATAAAACTATGGTCAGTAACAAGTGAAAATGTCTGCTGTTGATATTTCTGAGATGTTGCCTAAAAGGTAGGGTCCGTAAAAGGTAGGGGCCTGCCTTCGTTTTCTGTTTCTTCCTTCTTTCCTGGATTGTAAATTTGACAGCTGGGACTGTAGCAACACACTGGACCGTAAAATGACTTTGAAACTAGAATTCAAACACAAAGATGGTAGAACAGGGTAGTACATTTAAGACTATGAAGCTCTCCAACTAGCCCTGGATTGCTTACTTCTAGATTACTTTCAGATGAGAAAGAAATCTTGTTTAAGCCCCTGTTATGAATTTCCTGATATATGCAGCCAAATCTACCACTAACTCATACAACTGTCTTGAGGAAATTAAGTACCTAACGCTTATGATCATTTTTATGTATACTTCTTAAAGAGCAGGGTGCAAATAATCTGCAAAGTCAAACAAAAATGTTTTATTTTGCTCTTTAAATTATGGTTTTCTCACATAAGAGAAACTGTGTGATAAATAAACATTTGTTCATCACTTCCCATCATTGTAAGAAACAAGGAGACAGATCGAGATAGATCTTCTGCAAATGGAAGGAAGTCAAGAAATAGGGAGAGAGACAAAGAAGAAAGGGATTTAGGACTGAGATGTGTTATGTACATGTTCCAACTCCTCACCATGAATGTAATCAATATGCACTGCAAACCTATCAATACATATAAAAATTTTAAAAATAAATATTACAATGCTATTATACTGCTATTTCAATGTCAGTAACTCTAACATATAGAATTACTTTGAACTCACCTCTCTCCAGCTTCTCAGCATCATTACATAAACAGACTGGAAAATACAGAGAAGGAAATTAAAATGCTCATTTTCAACAGACTTGTTCAGAGACTAGGTTGTCACACATCTCATTTTAAATTTTTTTTCACACTACAG
Source organism: Petromus typicus (assembly GCA_004026965.1). Classification (NCBI taxonomy): domain Eukaryota; kingdom Metazoa; phylum Chordata; class Mammalia; order Rodentia; family Petromuridae; genus Petromus; species Petromus typicus. The sequence goes on along the minus strand of PVIR01025735.1, from coordinate 20,578 downwards.
TTTAGAAGCTTATCTTAGAATTTACAAAACGGTCTTCAAGCATTCATATTGAAAAGTAAACCAAATAAACACTGAAAGGTTAGGAAGATTACAGTCAAAGGAGTTCACAGATAAGAAACGGAGAAAGTCCATACTCATCTCCCTTTCAACTGACTTGACAATATTTTGGTTGATTTTCTTTTTCAACTAATTTGACAATATTTTGATTTTATTTTCTTTATTTTTATTTTTTATAGTGCTGGGGATCAAACCCAGGGCCTTGCGCATGCATGGTTGAAACTTTTAATACTGAAGAGTGTTTTGTCATTTAAGTTGAAAATTAAAAAAAGTACAGGAACAAACTGATATACAGAAAGTTCTTGTTCCAATGATTTCTATTCTAGGCTGAATGTTGCAAAGCATTTTAATGACCCTAAACCACCTAAGCTAAATGCCACATTAACTGTATGATATATGCATATGATTAGGTATCCTCATTATTAAAATACATATTAAGGAAGGTTATGACTGTATATCCCTGAATCAAAAAAACAAGTAGTTCGGTGTGCTGATACACACTCATAATCTCATCACTCTGGAACACTGAGAAAGGACGATCCTAGGTTTAAGCCCAAACTAGGCAATTTAGAAGGACTTCACTTCAAAATAAAAAGTAAAAAGGGCTGGAGATTTAGCTCAGCACAAAAAGTGGAAGAAAGAAATCAGTTAACTAAAAATCATGACTACCTAATAATAAGTTCTGGATCACTACTGATCAGTGAATTGTACAGTGCACTACTCTTCTTTACCAGCACCTGCCTGCAGCTGCTGATACACAGATGACAAGTGACAGAGCTTACTTTTGTTCCCAGATAAAAGATCTGACCACCGCAGCTACTGATGGATTGGTAACAAGCCTTCTCTCCGACCAAAGCCTGAAAAAAAAAATAACAAGGTAAAATGTATATGCATTAGAAATCTCATTAAATTTTAAAGAATGTTCATTATTTTTTTAAAAAATAATGTGTATTATAGAGATAACATTTTAGGTCAATGTGTTTTATTTATCCAACAAGACGGTGAAGAAAAAATGCCAGTAAACCACCAATCTGACAGTGGAAATGATACAGAAAATACAAAATTCAAGGGTTAATTTTCTGTTTACATAAAAAGTCTTTCTATTTTTCAGAATAATGTGGAAAATGGAAGAAACATGCCAACATGTAAACTTGAAGGAAAACTGTAGCAACCTGCACTTTATTCATTGACAGTCCCTCTTCTGGCAAAGAACGGGGCTAATGGAAAAATAGTATCTCCAAGTTCTCCAATATAAAAATCAGCATAAAACCCAAGAACAAACAGGAAGACAAGTCAGCATAGCACGTGGAGTCTGCAAAACCCAGCAGCACAGTATAAATGCTCACTGATACAGCTGGGTCTCACAGCACTTGGGAGGCAGAGGCAGGAAGATTGCCTTGAGTTTGAGGCTGGCCTGGACTGCATAGTGAGTTCAGGGTCAGCATGAACTACAAAGCTAAACTCTGTCTCGAAAAAACAAAAACAACAACAACAACAACAACAAAAAACAGGGTCCTAGACTTTGGCTCTGATATTTCCTCACTATGACATTAAACAAATTTCAAACTTTGACATTCAATTTCCCTATCTCTGAAAAAAACCCGGGACAATTTCTGTGATGCTTAAAACAGGTTAATATTTATATTTCTGTCAAAAAACATATAGTCAATAACTGAAAACTGTGATGTTTTGTAACATTTTATTAATGGAACTTAAAAATGTGTATAAAGTTAGAAAGAATAAGGGCTAGGGATTTAGCTCAGTGGTTCTGGCACTTGCCTTCCAAGTGCAAAGTCCTGAGTTCAATCCCCGATCCAAAAAAAAAAAGAATTAAAAAAGTAAAGAGTAATTAATTCCCGAATATACCCACCAACTAGCTTCATCAATGATCAACTCATCTCTAACACCATCTCATCCAAATTTGCACTATTCCCCTACAGATTCCAGATTCTGCAAATTTCACTTAAGAAAATTCAGTTTACATTTTTTAAAAAGTGAGCCTTTTTAAACCTAACTACAACCCTACTAATATTCTCTAAAAATTAACATAATTCAATATCAAATGTCCCACCAGTGTTTGGACTTCAAATTTTATAATGGCAAATATTGAGATCTTTCTTTATTATTTTTGTGTGTGTGTGTGCGTGTGTGTGTGTGTGTGTGTGTGTGTGTGTGTGTGTATATTTTTTTTTTTTCTTTTTTCCCCCCAGGATCAAGATCACATATTGGGGGTCGGGGAGTTAGCTCAGTGGTTCCAGCGCCTGTCTTGCAAGCACAAGGACCAGGGTTCGATCCCCGGTAACCACATACTATACTGGGTGTGGAGACTCACCCCAGCAGCAACCAGTACCACATACTACAGTGCCGGGCGAGGTAGCTCACGCCTGTAATCCCAGCACTCGGGAGGCAGAGGCAGGAGGATTGCTGTGATGTGAGTTTGAGGCTGAGCTCAGGGCCAGCCTGAACCACAAAAGCGAGACCCTGTCTCAAAAAAACCTAAAAAATAAAAACATTTTTAAAAAGATCACATATTGGACCTGATTGATAGGTCTCTTAAATCTCTTAATCGATAGGTTTTGCCTCTGTTCTCTTGGTCCTTTATTTCTTTTGAAGTTTATTTGTTGGGCTAGCTGAAACACTTCTTCTATACTTTCCTATTGTTTGGATTTTGCCAGCAATCCCCACAGAACTGCGTAACATCTTCCTCTGTCTTCCACATTTTCTCTGACAGTATTCCCTCCAGCCCAAATAGCTCTGCATGCTGCATACCCCATTTCCTGTGCAGCATGAAGCTGTCTCTTTTGAAGGCTGGTGAGATGTACACTCTGCTTTGCCCTGGGTGAGCACTGGACAGAAATCCCTCAAAACTCTTGCAGTAGTTCTTTCCCTGCCCTTGGATAGTTTCCTTGCATGCATTTTCCTAACCAGTATTCTGTTCAATTCTCAAGGAGGGCAGAGAGAGTGCTCTCTGCAGTACTCTGTCCTACAAACTCAACCTACCTTTGTCTTCGTGTACTGCCTACCGTCTTGCTCGATGGTGTAACTCCCTCGATGTCTACCTTACAATAAAGTCTACTTGTATTTTTACTCAGCCACCTCTGTATCTTGACTGAAGAGCACAAAAAACCAAAGACTAAGAAATTGAAGGGCCAGGTCCTCACAAAAAGGCCACCTATCTCTAATTATTTATCCCTTAAATCTACAAGGCTTATTGCCACGTGTTAAACTTCTTTAAAACTTTTTATTTTTATAAATCCTTTCGCAAATTTATTTCATTCGTTTTTTAGTTTAAAGTCAGAACTTTGTTATGAATTGAAATTGTAACATTTCTGAAGACAAGGTAACAGGCTTTATTGTTTTGGTTCACATTCCTGAATACTTACAAATGTAACCACAACCACTTCAACCTACTGGTTTTTAAAGAAATACCTCAAGACAGGAAAATGAACTGCCACATTTCCTATTTCAGAAAGAAAAAAACAACATGATACAAATTCATCAAAGCAAGACTAAGATAATGGATTGTCCTTACCAGCGCCTGGCTAACATTTCCTCCAGTGGCGAGTGACTTGAAATGGCTGCTATTATAAACCAACTGAACTTCTGAGATCTCCACCGTTTCTAACTCCTCTTGTGTCTGCCGGTCAATCACATGCAATTTCTCCACGCTGTCTAAGAGCACAACTGTGCGAGAGTTTATCCACTACAATTCAAGCATACAACAAAGTAAAAGTGAGGTCCACCTCACCTCAACTGGGACAAGAAGAAAACCGGACCGTTCAATTGCACTACACTGAGACCTCATCATTTAATGACTTAGCTGGCGACACAATCACAGCAAGAACCACTCAGGGGCAGCTCTAAATTCATCTGAACCCAAACTCCACTTTGAGACAATCAAGGAATTAAAGAAAACTTTGCTGAATCCTGGCAGTGCTCAAAAGAGCACCAACCCTAAAGATAGTAATGATCTGGCATCATAACAAACTCATATATTTAACTTAAGCAGGACATTTGTTGAACTTAATGCTCGTAGTTCACAGTAGAAATTCTGGTAGCTTTAATACACCATGAGTTCAGAAAAACAGTATGAAATAAATGGGGACATTTAATTCGAACAATACTCACAGTAAAATTGATGAGATCATAGTATAGGTGAAGATACTTTTGCTTAGTAACATGTATTGCTCCAGATTCATCTCTCTTAACCTGATGATAAAATGAAAACAACAAAACCATCAGCTATTGCTTGAAGGACTTTTAAAAATATTTAATTCTATTCCATCTAGGTAAAGTATGATTCCGCATTCAGTGAAGATAAACCAAAACTCATGATAGAGAAACTATTTCATAAGTGAAAAAATCATTTTCTCTATGATCTGTACCAAAATTCATGGCATGTATGGCTAATGATCTACTTGTCAGTACTGGGAAATGCCATGATATAGTTTTCACTCTGTCATTACTCAAAACAACCTAGTTCAATCATCTCAATAATTATATTTGGCTGGAGTATAAAGTAGGATTGGTGACATAGGATGATATGCCAAACAAAAGTTCATTAAAAACAGGAAGGAGAAGGAAAAAGAGAAAGATGAGGAAGAGGAGGAGAAAAAGAGAGGAGGAAGGGAACAACAGCAGCTATAGTGACAAAATGAGACTTTTCATAACTAGTTCACATAACCCAAATTTTTCCAAAAGAATCTCTAGTATTAGTATTTTGTGTGTGTATACATACAGACTATATAATGCTCAATCACCCCTGAAACCTACTTTCTCCACTTCTTTCCCAAGGTAATAGGACACTGAAGAAAAAAGACAAAGCACAAGATACACCTGGCCACTCAATTCAGCTCGCGTTTTCTTGTGGGCTCCCCACAGTAGTATGCTCCAGGTCCTTAAGTCTCAATTCCACTTTGTCATCTTTCGCCCTTCCTGGCAGTAACCTCACTGGAGACTTTAATGAAAAACTGAGGCCACTTCATGTGGGGCCCTTCATGCAGTGCTGTCTTTACTAAATCACTTGTCCCATGAGAGAGAATGTTCTGGTAAAATGAACATAAGATCTAGAGCCATGTGTTTAAGGGTAAGTTCCACTATTACAGCTGTGTGACCAAGGGCAATCACTTATTCTTTCTTAGTTTCCACATCTGTAAAATGAAAACAAGTCAATACCAAATTTTTTTATATGCAGCATATGTTGAAAGTGTTTCATAAACGTGGAAGATCAATGCCAACATTACCTATCCCCCTAAGATTTTCTAAAATCCTTAAAATCACTTCGCCTACATACACGCTAATTCCTCCCCCTGCTCCACTGTTTAAAGTTGCTCCTCCTCTGCTGGCATATTCTGTCACTTCTTCTGAAAGGCCCTTTTTCTTTTTGCCTCAAATATGTTTCTGAATTCTCCATCTTCAAAATAAAAACAAAAATCAAACAACCTCCCAAAAGAAACCTTTTCTTAATTTACTTCTTACAGACACTGTCTAACCGTACTTCTTCCTCTTTCAACCAAATACTGTGAATATGTAGGTCTGGAGAAGACAGAGACAGTGCTCACCTGGAAAAGGATTCTTTAACAAGGCTCTACAATCCAGCCCAAAGATAAGTAGTCATCTAAAAAGTTCTAAAGGACTACTTCTTGCTACATATAGTTATCTTCTCTTCAGTCTTCCTCTTCCTTGATCTTCCTCTACAATGGGATTGATCCTGGAACTGATACTGTCCTGAGGCTATCCTTCTGTGATCTGTGGGAGGCCACATTAACCCATGTCCTGTCCCAGCTCTAGGTGCTTTTCCTTACAAGACTGTCCACCAGAATCACGTGCTATGGTTTATGTAAGTGTCCCCCAAAGTCCTACACATAAAGGATTGACCACCACTATTGGGAGGTAGTAAAATCTTGAAGCTTTCTGGGAGGCTGAGCCAGGAAGAGCACAGGTTTGAGTCCAGCCAACTTAGTGACTGAGCTAGACCCTGCTTCAAAAATAAAAAGTAAAAGAAAGGCTGAGGATGCAAAAGTTTTGTAATGTTTCATACTTCCTTTATTTGCTTTTTGTTTCTATCAAAATGTAGATATGTGGCAGGTTCAGGGATAATTGTTCCCTAATAAATATACAGATGAACACGTAGATAGCATTCATATAGATATGTTCACATTCATATGTTTATAAACATGAATAAATCATTATTAGTCCAAATAAGATGGAATTAAGAAATTATGAAAGGTTATGGAGCAGTGATCAGTTTTTTCCATGTTAACCATTAAAGCCTTAAATAAAATTAAATATTTTGTCTTCAGAGGCTTATGATAGTAAAATAGATTTCTTTAGCACAAGATTTAATTCCTGATAAATCAGAAAAAAAGACATTATTATACAAAACTTTATCATAGACCCCCCCATCGTATTAGAACTTACCAGTAGGAAATGAACAACATCTCCTCTGCAGAAAGCAAGCATGGGGTTCACATAATTATGCACCGCTACAAAGTGCCAGGCTAGCAAAGGGACACTGGAAGGATCCATCTAAAAGAGAAGACAGAAGGAAAAAAACCTTGGCACGTTAATGGAAGAACAAAGCAAGAACTATTCAAAAAGAGCCTAGGACTGATGCTGTTTGAAAAACTTTTCCCAGTTTTACCTAACGATTCCAACAAAGCAAGGACTGACTAGGAAGTACCGTAGAAGAACTTTCTAGGTTGATGCTAACACTCTATGTGGATAAGCGTTAGGGCTACAGAACTATCAGCATCTGCCCAAGTTCAGCAAATGTACACTCAAGATCACTATATCTAAATTTTATATCAAAAAACACTAAAAAAATATTAAACTATAAATGATAAAATGCACTTAAGGGGATAAACACTTAAGGGGAAAAATATTCATTTCTGCAACTTACTCTAACACACACAAAAAACCTAAAATAGGTACTCTAATGAGTGAAGAAGAGATGAATAGATGCAGACACACATAATAAGAAAGTATTATAAAACGGTAATAGTAGAATTTAGATGGCAGGCATGCAACTAGTTAATGAAAACGTCCTTTTGACTTCTCTATTTGTTTGAAAATGTTCCTAATAAAATGTTGAGAAAAAATACTAATAAACATATGAAGAGATGCAAATACACACTCATAGCAAAAACCTCAATTAGCCAATCAAGCTAACCTAGAAAATGTTAGTGGAAATCTAAGCCAGCTTTGTCATTTATGCGATAAAAATGCTTTTCCTTGTGCCCAGAGATTCACAGGGTACCAATAAGAAAACAAAAATGATCTCTCTGCTTTCTGGAATGGCATCATACTCCATGCCATCCCAACAATACCTTTCCTCATATACAAAATAGCAGATCACAGCTCTTTAAAAACAACCAAGCAGGAAAGAAAGGAAAGCCTGGAGTTTAAATAATACAGTTGCCCTCAGTATCTTATCGTCTTGGGTACCAAAGTCTGTAACGCTCAAGTCCCTTAATAGAATGGTATGGTATTTGCAAATAATCTATGGACATCCTCCTGCACACTTTAAATCTTCTAGATTACTTATAATACTTAATACAATATAAATTAAACATAAATCATTCAAATATCTTAGAATGATAAGAAAATCTGTATATGTTCAGTGAAGATGAAATTTTTGGGTTCAAATTTGGGTTTGATGCAGTTTTGATTGTGGTGCTGAGAATTGAACCCAAGACCTTTGCACTGAGGTACATTCCTAGACCATTCATTCATTCATTTATTCACTTTTGAGACTGAGTCTCACAGTCATTAAGTTGCCCAAGCTAGGCTTGAACTCACTATCTTTCTGTTTTCTCAATATTTTTTTTTATTTAAAAGCAAAAATTACATAGAGACAGGGTCAACTAATATTCTGAAAAAATAATGTATCAGAAGCAGAAGCCAAGGAAAGCATATACAGTAGCAATATATATTGAATATTATAGTGAGGTGTACTCGATCAATAGTTCAGTGTCACTGTATCAGAGAGTGAGTATGATCTGCCTCGGAATGGCCATCACACAAAAACAAATGTCCTTTGGGCCAGAGAGTTAGCTCAGTGGTTCCGGCGCCTATCTTGCAAGTGCAAGGGCCTGGGTTCAATTCCCCAGTAACCACATACAATACTGGGCGTGGAGACTCACCTCTAGCAGCAATCAGTACCACATACCACAGTGCCAGGCATGATGGCTCACGCCTGTAATCCCAGCACTTGGGAGGCAGAGGCCAGAGGATTGCTGTGATGTGAGCTGGAGGCTGAGCCCAGGGCCAGCCTGAACTACAAAGCGAGACCCTGTCTCAAAAAAAAGTCCTTTAAACATTGAAAATCGAGGCCAGAACTCAATACATCATCTTATCCCTCAGCTTTAAATCTAATTAGGGAATATTCTTGCCCTCAAAAGGGCAAAAGAAAACCACGTAAGAGAGTAGGTATGACCACAAAGCACCAAGATGCAACACAAAGACAATGTCAAATTGGGGTTGAAAACAATAGCCAGACATAGGCTTACAGCAATAAAGGTAGAAAAGTGTAAGATCTTAGGACTCCTCATCATCATCTTATTTTGCTCTGGTCAATTTAAGGTAAGTCTAAATGACCATCCCGAGTGCACTACTGACTTCCATTCTACCTGGATTTCTGGCAGTCATAGAATTTGCCCTTTACAACTTACTTTCCCCAACCTACTGACATGGTCCTTCCTTCATCTGCTAACAAGATGGGGAAGCATACTCACACGTCCATAGGGAAAAGTCATCCATACTTTCAAGGATGGTTTCAATCCAATCACCAGTATCTTTAAGAAAGAAAAATATTACACTCAATATTTACCTTGTAATTTTCAAATTGTTTGTGTTCAGAGCCTCAAAGAGTTATGAGTGTCATCTTCTAAATACGCCTACCTTTGTTAAGGATGCCATGGCCAATAATGAAAACTGTGTGATGGGGTGATCTTTCAATTCAGGCTTAGAATGCAGAGGTTCAATACAGCAAACTTCTCCCTTGGAACCACTGAAGAGACATCTAGATTCACAAGTTCTCACTCCCATTACTCTCCTGAAAATGTAAGCAGAACATTCCGAATCGTCCAACAACGATTTCAGGCACTAGTATCTGTAGCTTTTCCTACTATACCAGCCTCCCAGGTAATACTCTTGCCCCTAACTACCCAAAACCAACATTACAGCAGAGTGACCTTTCTACTACACTAGTCAATCTATTACTCTTCTATTAAAAGCCTTCCACTGACAAAAAATACCACTGTCCAGGGCTGGGATTTAGCTCAGTGGCACCTTGCCTACCTTGCAAGTACAAGGTCCCAAGTTCGATCCCCAGTACCAGGGGAAAAAAAGGAAGAAAAAAAAATACTATTGTACATAAAATAAAATCCAAACTCTTTATCAACATCTTGGAAGGCTCTAAATGGCTCCTGCCTTCACTCCTCCTCCACCGCTGCAATGCCTAATAGAATTCAGTGGCCAGGCTTATGTCCACCTGAAGCCTTTGTATTCGAAGGCTCCTCTACCTGGGACACTTCCTTCACATCTCTGCATTTCTTGGCCAGCTCATCATTCAGGTCCTTCTTCAAATGCTACCTCCTGAGAGAGGCCCTCCTGAATTATCCTGAAGTATGTTCCAGGACACTGACCTGTGTTAGTTTCTTCATGGCACTCATACCTATCTGAAATTATTTACCTATGTGTTAGTTTATTTCCAGTCTCCCTACCCTCACCCCAACTAGAAGGTAAGTTCTTTTAGAGTGAGGACCTTGCCTAGTTCATAGCTCTCATATCTACATATAAAAGATCTGCTCAGTAAACATAAGGTGAACGAGTAGTATATTATTTCAGGAACTACTCTGAGTTCAGTATTTAGAAAGTTATGAAAAATACAAGAAATAAACATAGGCATTAACCTTGAAAAAATTTATAGAAGTATACTACACACTGAACATTATGTTTGCCCTCTTTTTGAAAACCTCAGTTTCATATGGTTCTCCATGTATTTAGACAGTTGCTGCTCTTATTTAAAAGAGTTATCAAGGCAATTCCAAGGCAATAAAAACCTTTTTACACTTGGCCATTATGGTTATAATCAACTTGGCCTGGAGCCTAAACCAAAATTAGTGAACTGCTCCAAAATAGCAGTTCACTGAGCTTAAAAGCACATAAGAACCCCCTGGAGAGTACGTTTCTAGAAGCCTGACTCAGAACTACTGAGACAAAATTGTGAGGGATCAGGCCTGGAACTTCACATGGTCTGCAAGCCTCCCCAGGTAATTGTAATATACAACCACAACCTATTTTCAATCACATCCACTTTCCAGACTTCTTCATGTTCAATTTCAAATCGTTAAACCAGAGCAAGTCTTTCATTTGTCAACAAATGTCCATTAGTCTCTTACTTAAATGTCAATTCAAAAACAGAGCCTCCACTGTCATTGCAAATTGCAAGAGTTGGATCATCTGTAAACTAAACAAAGACAGGATTTAGTTTTCTTGTAGATTTTTAAACAACCAGTCTACAATATGCATATTTAGCATTTGAGATAACATAAGCTAGATTTAGCTCATCACTTCAATGTACAAAATTATCCTTATTCAAGATAAAAATGGCTCAGTACCTCCTTTTAAAAAATGAGATTTTCAAAAAGTAAAACTACCTTTCATCAGAATAAAATAAAAATACAAACTACGTTTGCTAAACACTTGAAGTTCTCTACTTGGGTTCTTACATTCACATTTTCTAATTTTCTATTAAACACACAGGATCATTTGGATACACTTGCAATTTACCAAGTTGTCAAGAATAAGGACACAGTAAGTCACCTGGTATCACCGGGAAATAAACCTGTTTGAATAAGTTTTCTGAATAACTGAAGAGTTCATATACAAATCTAAAACATCTTTGTTACATTTTATATAACTTTTCCTGAAATATCCTATGTCCTTGATCTTCTTGCACAGATTATATTTCAATTATTATTACCAAACCTGAAAAACTCAGAACAATAAATATTCACAATGACTTGTACGAAGTGTGATAAATGTTTCAGGACACAAAGTAAAATAGCGTATTGCTTATCATTTACAATGACTACTCTCCCAAAGCCGAAAGATTTTTATTCAAAGATGGTTGAAATACAGGAAGATGAAATTCCTCAGAGAAGAAGAACAGCTGTGATGGTCTACAGGAGTTCAGAAAAAATAAGAGAACTTGTTTTTCGGTTTCTCTACTTTTGTATTCATGTTTTATAGTATGCTTAAAATTAGCACAATTATACACAAAGTATGCAAGCCCAAACTGTTATTGATGGGATGTAAGATTGAACTGCGAGAAAATGAAGAAGTGGGGCAGAAGGAATTAAGATGGGTGAGGGACCATGTGCCATCTCCCCACAATGAATGTATTTGTTATATGCTGCAAACATGTACTAATAAAAAAGCAAAGATGCAATAGAAGTTTTAAAAATACTAAAGTGCGGGGAGCCCCCATTGGCCCAAGACTTCAGAAGTACTCAATCACATCTGCCTCTTCTGTAATGTCAGCGTCTGCACATACCACTTTCATCACCATTCCCATACAACACAATGGCTCCCACACAACACTATGCTTGTAGTCTCAGATGCATCTTTCTCTTTTCAGTCTGATTTTATCATTTTTTAATTAGTTCTCCTAATTATTTCATCTTTTTGCAAATGCACTGGTTATTTATAAATTCACTAACTCAACTAGCTATTCTTTCAATCAAGCATGTATTGAGCAGTTACTCTGGGTAAAACACACAAAAGTAAACGATAGATTCTGATTTCAAAGATCTTCATTAAGGGGTAAAACAAAGACATAAGCAACTACAATATATGAAATTTGGAACATGCTCTACTAAAAGAAGTCAAGACAAATTACTATCTGAAAGAGGTAAATTACTATACCGAAAGAGGAGAAATTCTCTCTGCTTTTACTTGTCGTGGTTATTTTCATTATTACTAAATTATTCAATGCTGCTTTGTCACAGATGACTTTTTAGTAACTAACCTAGATGCAGACATATAAAGTCCAGATGCTTACAGACTTTAAAAAGCATGTGTATGGTAAGAGAGCTCCACATAGCTAAGCAACAAAATATGTACATGATTAAATCTAGAAGGTCTGATTTTAGACTTCCCTAGTTATAGTCCTTTTATGCTTCTGAACATGGGCTTGCCAACATGTAAGAACCAAGGTTCATATGTATTTGTAAATGAAGCCTATTACCTAAGTTGGTTTATTTTTTCAGACCTAGACAGAGAAGACCAAGTCCTGCGTCTGAAGGTTTTCCCTCTAGAGCCTAAAAGAAAATGAACCAATAGATTCGTTTCTAAATATAATCCAAATTCTAGCTTTTTCACAGTTGGTACTTTGTACATCAGGTAATTCTCAACAAGGGGTGACCAGGCACACTCCCTCAGCAATAAAATCTTGGGAGATTACCACGGTTAAAAAGACCTTTTAAAATCTCCACACAAATCTGCAGCAGCATGTTCCCTGTCTTTTCTGCCAAGTACCAGCCTAGTATCACATCAATTTGCCCTTTTTCTGCTATATATATATATTAATCTCTGATATAATCCAAAGCTGAATATTTCCATATTAGGCCATCTCTAGTTTTAACTTGGGAAAGTACCTTGTTGGGCTGTCAAGTAATGCTGAACTTCACTCCAAAAACACGTTGGGGGCTTCTGATTATTAGGTAAATTTACTTTAAAGTGGATACAAAACTGTAGCATGAAGATTATTTGCAAAACAAAGCAAAGCTGTTACCTTGATATGCAGTATTGCTGTTCCTGGAGGATGAGCATCTGTTATTGATCTGAGAAGTTTTCCACTGGCCAAATCCCACATGGTGATCTGTAAGACAACTAAGTGCTTTAAAAACAAATTTATTGCTCTTTTTTAGATTTAAGTATCCTGCTTTCTGGCTGAAATAATCTATTCCTCATCTATAAACATTGCAGGCAAAGAACTATAAAGTTAAAACATACCAAAGGTTGCAGGTCCATTAAAGTATGGAGGCTTTTTTCCATCTTCAACTCCCCCCTATCCAGCCCAGCCCACTTTCTCTTTAAATTTTTAAGTGTTATTCTTGTACTAAGAAGTAAAAAGAGACTTTTCTGATAAGTCAATCTGTTTAACACTGGTAAAACTTATAGAAAAGGCTTACTGCCAACCCAACTAGTGTGCATAAATCAGGACATAGGAAAAACCATGACCTATTACCAGTGTAAAGATGGAATGAAAGAAACACAAAATAGTTATCAAGGAACATAACAGTTAAGAATCCAGGAAGCAGAACACAGTACATCTGAAAAGCAGCCACAATTATGAACTATTCCTATAAGGAGATAATTTTTATATATCACTCTGTTTGGTTTATTAAATCTACTTAAAAGAGACACATGGCTTATAAAATTAGAAAAATTACAGACTCTAGTTCAATCAATAACAATTATTTAAAAATGTGAACAACAGGTATATCATTTTATAACCTATTTTGATCTTCAAAATATTATTCTGAAGATTTTAGTTTTTGGGGTCGGGGATTTAGCTCAGTGGTTCCGGCGCCTGTCTAGCAAGTGCAAGGGCCCGGGTTCAATTCCCCGGTAACCACATAACAATACTGGGTGTGGAGACCCCACACCCAGCAGCAACCAGTACCACATACCACAATGCTGGGCGTGGTGGCTCACGCCTGTAATCCCAGCACTTGGGAGGCAGAGGCAGGAATATTGCAGTGATGTGAGTTGGAGGCTGAGCCAGGGCCAGCCTGAACTACAAAGCAAGACCCTGTCTCAAAAAACAAAAAAAGATTTTAGTTTTTAAAATTTGATTTTAACAACGATCTTGTGAATAAAAGTCTAGCCAGGTGTAGTGGCTCACATCGGTAAATCCAGAACTCAGGAGGCAGAGGCAAGAGGATTGCCTGAGTTTAAGGCCAGCCTGGGCTACAAAGTGAGTTCAGGGTCAGCCTGAACTACAAAGTGAGACTGGCTCAAAATCTAAAAAAAGAAAGAAAGGAAGAAAGTCTGAACTTTACCTGTCCTTTAGCAAAGCCACAGAGCAGCCTTGAGCAGTCATTGTTGATACTGAGGGCGGAGATGGCTCCATACTGACCCCCAACACTAGTGCTCCCCAGGCAGAGTCGCAAGGCTTGATTCTGATCTAAGGAAAACAGTTCGTAAAATCAAACAAAAGAAATGGAAGACAGTGAACAGATAATTATACTATAGGAGTGTTTTCAAAGTTTTGAGAGGTGATAAGAATCAAAAGGCACAGACAATGAAATTACATTATATTTTAATTTTTATATTTAAAAATATATTAATTCACCATCTACTAGGAATTGAGCATTAATTAGATATTAAGAATGTAGAAACAGTCAGACCTATAGAAAAGGTAAATATAAAACCTGATAGTAAGAAAAAAAGAATGACCAAGGACATAGCTCAGTGGCAAGTGCACTTGCCTATCATGTGCGAGACTCTGGGTTCAATTCCCAGCATTGCAAAAATAAGCAAAAAATAACCAATTCTCTTTTAGCTAATTCATTTTAGAATTGTGTTTATTGCTATTTTGAAGATGCAAGGTTACAGGGAATAGCACCTTCATTTAAAAGCAATTCAAAACTTTAAAACTCAAAATGTGTTAATTTAAAAGTTGACTGAAATTTACATTTATATTATCCATGAAAATAAGGTTTACTGAGCAAATTAACAGTGCAAGTACAATAAGAGTAAACATTTAAACTACTCCAGAAAATTATTTCAAGCATAACATCTGATATGCTAAAAGTAAATAATTCAAATTTCTACTAGATTATGTTCTTTAGGGCGAGGATCTTGCCTTAATCATCTCTGATTTTTCCAGGAGGCACTCATTTATTAAATTTTATTATCTAATAATTAAAGGAAATTGCTCTAGGGCTTCTCCTAGGCAAAGCTTATTTTGTGTTCAATTTATGACTGTATCCACTTGAAAACAATGAAATTGTAAAATGTTTAACATAAGCAGCATGTTTAAAAATTTAACTGTTCAGGACAAAAACAAAAACAAATGAAAAAGACATAATTCTTCTATAACCTACAGCTCTCCCGACTCCCCCAGTACTGTGTGTGCCCTTTAACTATCTATATGCTATAGCAGTTTTGAGATGCATCTTACCACCCTTAACAGAATATGACCCCACTGAGAGCTAACCACAAATGAATTCATACTCCCGGAATTCCTAGCTTAGTGCCTTTACTCAGGAATCTCACAATCTTCAGAATAACTTTCACATTCGCAAATCTACCCTCTGTAAGAAGAAATCTAGATAACAGAAAGAACTGAAAGAAATTCATTCTCAGGTGCAGAGGATAATGAGGTAAGTCTTTTTTATGCATTCAAAGTGAATATTGCAAAACTATTTTTCTGTGCTCATAAACCGCCTCTAAAAGTACCCATCCCTAGAAGGAATTCTGAAACAACAACTATGCTGTATCTGGTACACAGAAAATACTCAATTTGTAAAAGTCTCCTGAGGTAAATATTCAAAAAGGAATAAACTCAAACATGGGTGGACTAGTGTGTATAAAGAGGCATTATCTCATATACCCAGATTGGCCTCCCTCTAATTTTTCTTCTTTTCTTCAATTTAAGCAAAATTATTAAAATTTCCCTTTATTCTACATTTTACCTGATTCTAAAATGACATCATGTTTTATTTAGCTCACTTAAACTACCTGTCTACAATGGCATTTTTCGTGATTCACATAATGTCAAGGCCACTTTACACAGCTGATGGATTATGTACACAACTTAATTTGCAAAACTGTCATTCTGTGATGGCTGGGTAACAATATTTTATGTTTACTACTGCTTTAGATCACACGTATACGTAACAGATGGACTGAAGGAAGACAAAAATAGAGGCTGGTACAAAATTTCATTCAAGCTCTGCAGAGACCCTCCAGTCTTTAGACACCCGCCCTACAGGCACAGAGTAGTATCCAAGTCACTTCTGCTTGAGAGTCAGAATTAGGGAGTTCAGTTCCACCAATGCCAGCACCGCTGCTTTCTGGCTGAAGAAATTCATACTTAAATTACATAACAGAAGTATTCTCTATAAGGTAGGGAAAAATATGGGCGGGAGAACCGAGAAGTATGATCAAATAAAGAATAAGAGGAAACAGAAAACAGTGACAGTGGGAAAGGACATATCTAATAACTAAATACACAAACACGATCGTGTGGTTGTGCTTTCCGGCCTATAGTTCCCATACACAAAAAAAGTAGGTAAGACAGGAATCTAAATTATCAACCTGCTTCACTTCCGCAATTTGCAGTAACTTTACATCCTACAGATCTGTGTCAATGAAAACGTTCCCAAATTTTTTCTTGATGTTTACAGTGTATTTGTTATCTTCATAGTCTCCCTGTATAAAGTAGTGTGGCTATGAAACAAGAACTTCAACATGAAATTTAACCCCATCTCTCCTCCTAGACGGTTGCAGGCAATGTAATTATGTTTGGGTAATCTAGGGCCCAAGATTTAATTCAATGTAATGGCACCTGCCTTGCAAGTGCAAGGCTGTGAGTTTGATCCCTGGTACTGCAAAAACAAAACAATAACAACAACCAAAAAAACTTTTCTAAATGTCTAGGTACTTTTAGGAATGCTACTTAATTTCTCTAAACTTCCCTATCTTCTTCTATATAATATAGAAAAAAGATTACTTCATTGTATTGCTAAAAGGAATATAACAGTAAAGATAATACACAAAATAATCATTCAATGTTCCTTGAATATTAAGTTTCCAAGACAAACTAACTTATAGATTAGACTTACACATAATTTTTTTTTTTAAGGTTTTTTTGAGACAGGGTCTCGCTTTGTGGTTCAGGCTGGCCCTGAGCTCAGCCTCAAACTCACATCACAGCAATCCTCCTGCCTCTGCCTCCCAAGTGCTGGGATTACAGTCGTGAGCCACCACGCCCGGCACTGGTATGTGGTATTGGTTGCCGCTGGGGTGAGTCTCCACACCCAGTATTGTTATGTGGTTACCCGGGATTGAACCCGGGTCCTTGCGCTTGCAAGATAGGCGCCGGAACCACTGAGCTATATCCCCGGCCCTACACATAATTTTTAAAGCAGCAAATGATGTTGGATGGGTGATCAACTGTACACAAAATATAATCTACTCCAACTCCACAAAGATATCTTTCAATTTTCAGTATATCTTTATTGCATGTTAATAAACTTGCTATTATATAATTTAGACTTAATTCAGTAAAAGTCGAATTTCTCTGGAAGGAAGATGTCAGATCTCACCTACTAAAGTAACTAAACATTCTGTAGTTTAGATAATCGTGTACAATTCTAGGGGAAAGCACTTGACTAAGACAGATAGAAAACATCTTTAAAACACTTAAATCTTATTACACAGAAAGAACAAAGGACCTTAACAGAAGCAAGAAAGATGGAAATGAGAGTAGTTCTATCAAGGCTGTCATTTACAAATTCACATAAACTTATCCTGGTTGACACTGTCCACGTAGTATTGAAACACTGGAGTAGGACCTTATGAAGCAAGTGACCCAGTGAGAAATATGAAATAAGATCATGACTTTTCCCTTAAAGTTCATAGAGTCCACATAACACTTAAACAATGAAAAGCCTATGAAAAATCTGAAACTACTAAAAGGTACAAATGCAAGCGATTATAACTAATGACAAAAACATAGCTTACAAATGAAGGAAATTTGAAGACCAAGCATTACCAAAAGCTTATCTGGTTGCCACTACAAAGAATTATATTTACTTCTTTTGTTAGTATGGGCTGAATATCCCCAATCTAAACATCCAAAATCTGAAATGCTCCAAAATTCAAAGATTTTTGAATATCATACTGTCACTCATAAAGGTTTTTTTGGTTGTTGTTACCAGGGATCGAACTTAGAACATCACACTTGCCAGGACAGTGCTATGATGCTGAGCTAGATAGCCTTAAAAACATTTTGATTATGGAATATTTGGGTTCTGGATTAGGGGTACTCAAAGTCTACATGAATATTCCAAAATTCAAAAACCTCCAAAATTAGGAATATTTCTGGTCCCAAGCACTTCAGATAAAGGATGCTCTTCTACCTAAGTATCTTTAAAGTATACTTGGTTGGTCATGGATCTCATGACATTATGGGATGAACAGTGATGTGCTGAGTAGAAAAGAAATGACACATATAATAATTTCTTCAAGAATTTCTAACTCTGTATAGCAATGCGAGCCAGTCCACTATTATTTTATCTCTAGTTTGTTTTAATTAGTTCCAAAGACAATCATACAAGGAAACACCTATATCCCAGAAGGAAACAAATTTAACTAGGTGTGAACTCTGATCTGCCAATATTCATCAATCTTTATACTTATCTTATTTTTTATTATGTTAAAATATACTCTAGGACCAAAGAAGAAAAATTAAGCAGATATTTTTAGAAACACTTTTCACCAATGATTATAAAGTAGCAGAAGCATTTTTACCTGACCTGCATCCAACCAAGTAACAGGATGGAAGGTCTCACTCTCTCCATAGGTTCACTGACTGAAGACCAGAACATCCTGAATGTGTTTAGCTAACTGGTCACCTTCTAGAAGGTGATGCTTACTAAAAGGCAGGATGCTCACCTTATATTCAGGGACTAATTCACAGATGCCTAAATTTTACATGACCCATTATGAATAAAGTTCATGCCAAAAAAGATGCTGTAGGTATCCTACTTGCGGGCAGATACAAACTCAACAAAAAGGCCTGCGTTTTATCAAGCATTTAGGAAAACATGTATTTTCAGCAAAAATAAAAGCATTAAAGTTGTATAGAGGTTTTCACAAGCCTCTGTTTTAATTTTTCAGTTAGCTATTTCCATTTGTTTTGTACAAGAGCACTGACTACACCTGGTAGTCTCTTTCAACACTGAAAAAGTCGAAGGTAAAAGAATCATTCATGCAAACCAAATTTACTATACCTTTTCCTTTTGAATCCATGAAGAAAAGATCAAAAGAGAGAAAAAAAGCAAGAAATCAGTTTAAAAGTTCAGAAAAAATGCAGATAAAATTTCAAGGGTATAAGTGACAAACTTAGTTATCTGTGGGAATGTTATTAAATTTGATTAACTGATGTCTATTAACTGATGTCTAGCATTTATGATTATATTCAGCTATTGATTCTGGAAAAAAGCATGACATTAAAATTATAATATTAGTTAATGTAAGTAAATTCATATTTTAATTAGATGGAAATAAAAACAATTGTTTAAAAAATTACTAAAATACACTAACAACCAAATATAAATAAAAGGGAAGAGTACAGATTTTGGGTTAGGCAAATACTTTCATTAAGATTTGTACTTTTAAGAATCTGTAGAGGGCCAGGGATTTAGCTGAGTGGTTCCAGCACCTGCCTTGTAAGTACAAAGTTCTGGGTTCAATCCCCAGTAACCACATACAACAATGCTGGGCGTGGAGACTCACATCCACCAGCAATCAGTACCACATACCACAATGCCAGGCATGCTGGCTCACACCTGTAATCCCAGCACTTGGGAGGCAGAGGCAGGGGCAGGAAGATAGCTGTGAGTTTGAGGCTTGCCTGGGCTACATAGTGAGCTCAGGGCCAGCCTGAACTACAAAGCAAGCCCCTGTCTCAAAAAAAAAAAGAATCTGTAGAAAGTAAGCATCAAGATACACAAAAAATGCTGTACACTTAAAATTCCATAAGAACAGGCATTATATACTAACCTTAAGTTCGCTACAATTACTACCTGAGTGACCGAGGCTGGTATTTCAAAGAAAATCCAGTACTTTAAAAGTATAGTTCTTCCTGATACACATTCCTCTGTGATCAACAAAGATAGTTTTCAGAGATCAGATCTAACCCAGACCTATAGTCTAGACACTTCACAGTGTTTGCCATTTGTTCCTGTGCTCTCAAGCATATTTTAATCCATTTGTTAAAAAGCACTGTCCAAACATCTGCTTCCTACAAACAATAACGAATAAAATTTATTAGCTACACTCTTAAAGCCCAAAGCACAACCAGAATACCAAGATTCTTTCCAAAATGTTCACTTTGGCATACATTCTTTCCTATGAAACAGTAATAAAAGATTACTATTTCATCACATCTACTAGAAACCTGCTGGAGGATCTAAAAAAAAAAAAAACAGGCACTAGGCCCAAGGAAATGAAGGAGACAATACCAAAAGATAATACATTGCTCCCTCTGTTAGTTTTTAAAGTACTCATTTTAATTTGCTCGCAGTAAGCTCTACATGGGTTTGGTTATAAGCAGTCACATATTCTTACAACTTCTTGATAAGGAAAGGATGTTAAAGCAGACAGAGTTGGGGAAAACTAAGTACTGGTGAACGGGAGCAAAAAACAACCTTCACTGTGTTGCTAGATAAACTAACACATTACATTGATCTCCTCTATCTCCTTAGTTCTATTCTTT
>PVIR01025734.1:0-24759 GCA_004026965.1 Petromus typicus | reverse complement strand
AGGGAATGCAGCCTTCAACATGTCAGCTTTGGGGGGCTGTTCCTGATCCAGACGCTAGCGCTGCTTCTGTCCACAAGCTGTGATCTCTGCCACCATTTCCTTGGATACTACCTATTTCCTATGCAGGACTTAATCTCCAAAGTCACTTGCCATGATTTCACCCTGCTACTCCAGCCTCAAGAATTCCTTCTAGGGGGCCGGGGATTTAGCTCAGTGGTTCCAGCACCTGTCTTGCAAGCACAAGGGCCTGGGTTTGATTCCCCGGTAACCACATACAATACTGGGTATGGAGACTCATGCCCAGCAGCAATCAATACCACATACCACAGTTCCGGGCATGTTGGCTCATGCCTATAATCCCAGCACTCAGGAGGCACAGGGAGGAGGATTGCAGTGATGTGAGTTTGAGGTTGAGCTCAGGGCCAACCTGAACTACAAAGCAAGACCCTGTCTCAAAAAAAAAAAAAAAAAAAAAAGAAAAGAATTCTTTCTGGCTAGGAATCTGATCTATACCAATAGCAGCCTTCATTCCAATGGTCTATCCTGTCTTCCAGATGGCAGGCAGGAGCTACAGATGAACAATGATTGAAACTTGAGAAAACTTCTTGAAGTCAATTTTTTTCATTTTATAAGAAACATGGCCCACTAAATTAAACATGAAAAATATATGAAATATATAAACTTGAAAATAGAAAAGAGGTTTCCATTAACTTTCTCTCTTTTCTTTTTTCAGGCAAAGGGTCCATTTCAACGTATGCCTAAAGGACTCACTAAACCAGCATAAGGCATTATACACAGAGTTCAAATAATGGCAAAAGCCAGGGTTTGGCTTTAGTACATAGTGCACATACAAGGGAAGGCAAGTTTTGGTTATTTAGATGCTTAAATATGCTAGTGGATTTGAAACTGAGACATCTGTCATCAAAGAAGAAAATTAAGCTGGACAATGGTGGGAAAGGTGACAGATGGATTTTCTGAGCAGCTGGCAATCAGAGCAGGTCTAGACAGGTGGGAAGTCAAGGTTGGGCAGAGAGGACGTCGCTCACACATTTAGAACAAAAGACTTCATTTTCACAGAAACTTTTGGGTTGATTGGTTGGCTTTTGTTTTGTCTTTTCTTGTCTAAATTTGGTTTAGTTTGTTTCAAAGAGCTTTCATATGTGACGGTGGCACATCTCCTTGAAGAAACATAATAGCTGCCTGGCTCAGTCATCTTAGGTCAGGAGAACTAGGTTCAAATTCAATTCTAACACTTCTTAATTTATGACTTTGTGTAAATATTTCACGTTTGAGGGGCTCCACTTAGTTATTTTATTTTATTTTATAAAATAAGATAGTCATATTAGATTGGTTGTTAATTCTTTTGTAGGGATTATTTAGCTGTTTTGGCCAATGAAAGAGAAGGATCATTTTCTCACAAAAGCACACCTAAGCCTCCTGCTTTGGGATTTGGCACAAATTTTATTGCCTTAGAAACTGATTTCTTTCAATAGTGAAAAAGAAGAAGGAAAAAATTTTCCCTCATTTTTATTTATTCATGTATAAGAAACAATTTGAAATGATTCTAAAATGTGCAAATACAAAAGAAAAATTATAATTCTTTCTGCAAAGCAAAGTTTAATGTCAAGACTGCCAGTTTTGATTTGAAGAGAAGAAATTCTGGTGTAGTCTTACATGGTAATTTTTCATTTGTGTTGGTCCATCAATGTTGGCTTTTAATTTTGATAGCAGCAAGTGATAGTGAACCCAAGTTAATAAAAATGTTGTAGCAAGTGGATAGATCTAATTATCCTGGATTTCTCTAGGAGTTTCAACTGCTACAGTTTTATCATTTCTTGTGTCTTTGTCTCCATGCATTTGTCATCCTTGTAGTCTCTGTCATTAATGCTGTCCATGAGAAAACAGCTCACATGCACATTTTGACGCATTTTGCAGAGTTTCCAGGTATCTGTAGATTTCTATCTCATGAGAAACTGACATGTTTCATCACTCTTGAGTGGAGCCAAAGAGATGTCCTCCAACCCGGGGAGGGTTTTATGTATTTATCTTTTCCCAATCCAACCTCCTCTCCCTCAGTGGCAACTCTGCCAAAAGTGTTCATGGATTTTTTTTCTTTGGTCAGTTTCCAAAATGGAAACTTCATGACTACGCTAAAAAAAAAAAAAAAGTCTTACATTACCCATTCCATGCAATAAATCAAACCTCAAATGACTGTTTCTCCATAGAATTCTTTTAGGAGGGCGTTCCTATGAATAATTTCATATACTGCTTTCATTCTTCGACAAAAAGCTCTTCAAAGACTAATGAGTCAAGCCCGAGGTCAGAAGGCATCGGTGACTTGTGTAGCCATCAGCGTACTCTCTCCACAGTGCTGCCAGGGGCTTTAATGCCTGTGCAAGGCGCTGCAGAAACTCATGACTCATAGTGACGTGTCGGGCTTCTTTCTTCATCAAAGCAGAAAAACCAGATGTGTTGCCAAAAACACCAGGCGCACACTACAGTCTCAAAGTTGTATTTGCAATTAGCATTGGAACTTCAAGAACTTAACTTTTAAACCATTTCAAATAATCCAGGGCCCCTGAGTTTACAAAAAGGATTCACAAAGTAAAGTTCCTTTAAAAAATGTTTGCACCTCTTTTTTCATAATGATTTTATCTTCAGGATCAACATGAAATACAAATTAAGAGTAAACAGAACAGTGGAACAGAAATCAGAAAGATTGTATGCTGCGTGGATATGGAAACAGGTATGTAGCACAGAATACAAGAGCTGTTAGGTACAGTAGAATTAACTGGCCAGGTTGTTTACGTACATTATCCCGTTTCATCTGTGTAGTGACCCTATGAGACAAGTAGTATTGGTGCCTTTGTTTTACAGAAGAGACACCTGAGGTGCAGAAAGGTTAAGCAATCTGCTCAATTTCACGCCCTAAGTGGCTAAGCTGAAATCTGAACCCAGGTCTCCTTGACTTCAAAACTCTTGCTCCTGATTACTACATGAATGTGAAAGCATGAGAGATTGTGGGCGAGGAGAGAAAGCGGAGTCTGAGCCAAAGGGTAAAGGATATTGGCCCTGGGATGCAATTCATTTAAAGAAAGGCGAATAAAAGTTTCTCTGGGAAAGATACACGTTTCAAACAACTCTAGCGGCCTGGGCTCTAAATCTGATTCCCAGAGAATCTTGTCATGTATGACTTAGAGTTCATCACGGTGTTTATCAGGGGTGGAATCTCAATTCACAATCCAAGGCTTTAAAATTCTACATCAAAGGCTGATGAATCTTTTTCGCATGAAACAGCCTCTCAGGGGTTTAACGGATATGAGATAAGGTTTCTGAGATCTGATCGCACCACTTCCTTTTCTGAATTCCCTGTTTCATTCATCTATGGGCCTTCCTGCCCAGCACAGGGGAAGCGTTGTGTGCGGCAGTTAGTGGGCGTCCTGTCAGCATCAACTGAAAGGTGAAACAACCAGTGAGGTTCTGAAACACTTACCAAGTTGACTGGAAACATCAAGAGAACTAGAAGCATCCAGCGACTTGCTGAGAATGCACAGCAGGGGAAAATATTTAGGCAAATCCGATCGGTTATCCTTCCGTCCGCATCCTGTCAGCAGCACGGAGTTGGACACCAGGTAGAACTGTCTTACAATCGCCACAAGGCAAACCTTTGTTTGCACAAACGCAGGCTTGAGCCAGGCGGCTCTCTTGCGCTGACTCACGCGTGTCTTTCTGTTCCTTGGCCTCTCTAGTCTTTTTGCAACTGGTGTAGGCCATCATTCTCTTATCTTTAGAAGCATTTTTCCCAGCTCCTCTTGACTGTACTAAATGTTGCTTATTTGATTTCGAACCATTTGGATAGTATGTTGCTGTCACTTTATGTTTTTTCTATTAATATTTTCCAAAATGGAAGAGAGAAGAGCTATATTTTCTTACCAGTCACAGCAATTCGTTCCCCTCTCCAAGCCCCCAATAAGATCAAGTTGTTATCCTAGTGACAGAGAAGAAAAGCGTTCTATTTCATTCTGTATTTTGCTCCCTTCCTGAGCTGTGCTTTGGTAGTCAGGCTTTTGTCATTTTCAAATTGTTTGCTGGCTGGCCAGGTGATTTTGTGGGGCTATTTTTTTCTTCTGGGAAACACCTGTTCTTCTTGCAAATGAAAAGCTATTGCTCTCACTACAGGAGTGTGAGCACCCTGGCTGGGTTTCCTGCTGACTTCCTGCCTTGTTCTCAAAACAGCTTCTCCTACGGAGCTTTCTTGCCCCTCTCGTAGGTGAAGGGAAATAAATACTGTTGAAAAAAATTTCAGTTCTCAATATATTAATGGTCCTGTTTCCTGACTAGTGGGGGAGTAAACTCTTGCTCTAAGTGAGAAAAGACAGCCTTGAATACCACCCTGAAAAGAAACGTTTGCCTTGGGAATAAGTGCCAGTCACTTCCTTCTCTCTACAGATTAGCTCTATAAAAATGTAAAAGCAGTCTTGGCTGACAAGGAACGCAGAGTTATTTAAGTGTTAAACTATATAAAAGCTGTATGATGAGCTCAAATGGAGTGTCTGAAAGAGCCAGGAATCCACGATCCAAGTCCCACTTGGGAACCAATCTAATATTAAAACATGACACATATTATCTAAGGAATTTTATTGCAATGTGGCTGGGAATGCTGTCTTCAAAATCAACTGCTATGGGTTGGGCCACAATTTGAACTTGAGAATTGGAAGGATTCTTTATTCAATTCTTTATTCTGGTGAAACTTTTAGATAAGATTGCTTATAATTTCGATTTGCTTATGCATTAAAATATTTTATCATTTAGGTCCTATGCACCTGTATTAAATAATCAGTGTTATGTACTTGGTGCATTTCATAATAACTACCAAATACAATGTTGTATGAGATAGGCCATTAATTCACATGCATTTCTTTCATGTCTAAATTCAAATCATGCTGCATAAATGCACATACATATGTTTAAACATAATATACATATGTATTTTTCTTCCTCTTTATTCTTTTTTTTTTTTTTTTTGAGACAAGGTCTCGCTTCGTGGTTCAGGCTGGCCCTGAGCTCAGCCTCAAACTCACATCACAGTCCTCCTGCCTCTGCCTCCCGAGTGCTGGGATTACAGGCGTGAGCCACCACGCCCGGCACTGTGGTATGTGGTACTGGTTGCTGCTGGGTGTGGGTCTCCACATCCAGTATTGTTATGTGGTTACCGGGGAATCGAACCCGGGTCCTTGCGCTTGCGAGACAGGCGCCGGAACCACTGAGCTAACTCCCCGGCCCCTCTTCCTCTTTATTCTTGAAATTTATTTTCAAAGACAACACCGCACATTAAACATAACGTAATGGAGACATCAAGCTGCCTGGGTTTACCCCATCTCTAGGACTTACTGTTTGATGTGCTTCTCAGTCTCACTTTTTGTTTTTGTTTTTCTAATCCGTAAAACTCAGGATTGTTGTGAAGATTAAATGAGATAATTAATGTAGAGTACTTGGCGCAGAGCCTGACAAACTGTGATATTAATCATTGTAAGGGGAAAAGTCAGGGTCTGGGAAGCAGAGAAACACAAACATTCTAACCATATGGGTAAACATGTGGCTGTAACTGTCCAAATTAAACAGTTGAGCTGATTTGGGGTTTTCTAACACTCATCATGGAAAGTGAAACACAATTCATTATATAAATCTTAGGTTCAGAAAGAAGGAACAAAATCAATTGAGAAGTAATTGTTTTTTGGCAGTACTGGGGATTGAACTCAGAGAAGTTATATTTTCACTAGCACTGAATTGCAAAAGGAACTCACAGAGGATGCAGTTGGGGATATATTAAATAATGTTTTCAATTATATTTTTTAGCAAATCATTGTAGTGAATTTAATATGGCTGATGTAGCAACCTTTGGTAAAAATCCAAACTATACAATTAAAATGTAGTTTGATTAAATATTATGTAATGGATTAAGTAAATATGGCCTCACTTTACAGACTTATGGAATTCAAAAAAGAGTTACAGAACATCTGCTTTGTGCAAGTTACTGTCATAGACACTGTAAAAGAAACATACATGAATTTGACTCAGTTTCCCTTTTTTGAGGCAGTGGCAGGATTTCACCATGTAACCTAGGCTAGCCTTGAACTCACCGTGTAGCCCAGACAGCCTCAAACTTGCAGGAATAGTCCTGTTTCAGCCTCCTGAGTAGTGGGATTTCAGGTATGTACCACCACATCCAGTTTAGTTCTGGCCCGCAAGAACTCGCTGACCAGTAAGTGTGGAAATGGAAGTCAGAAAATAAGACATCACTAGTGCAAGCCCCAAATGGATACACAAAATGCTCCCAGAGAGACCAGGTTTGGTTTCTCCAACACTCCAAACTCAGCCCCGCCTCCTGGCGTCGTTGCATGCTTCCTCTCACTTTGAAGAATTCCTCCTCTCTCCAGCTCTCCGTTCTGTTCATCCTCTTTGTTAATAGTCTTTCCTGAGAACAGAGCAGAGGAGGTTTCCCTCCACAGTCCCCTGTCTTGTCTATTCCCTTACAGCATTCATTATGCTTCATAACTAGGTATTCCACACCTATGTTGATTGACTGCTTTCTTCTGTAGGACATAAACTCCAAGCAGGTGGGATGGTAATCTGCCTGTCATGTCCGCCACATTATCCTTGATGCCCAGAATGTATCCTGACAGCAGGGGTTCTAGGTCTCCATGTGCTGACTGAACCAATGAATGGTTCACATTTGGTTGGTAGGATCAGAACAGCTTTCCTAAGAGGGAAGCAATCCTTAGGAGCCAGGTAGGCTGGAAGTGGGGGTGAGAATAAGAGAGCTGAACCCAAATGGAAGGAAAAGAATAAGCCAATGTTTGCGGCAGACCATTTTCCAAGAGCAACAAACACTGTGTATCTTGAAGGGAAGATGCACGCATTACCCTTGCATCTGCCTTGCATTCTGACTTCTCCAAACCGATGTAATTGGTGCGTGTTCTGTAATTGCTAAGCAGCCAGTGGTCGTTTCCTTTTATTTTCCCTGCAATGTTCTTTAATTGATGGTATGTCTTATAATCATCAGTTGCTTTTTAGAAATGGGAAAATAAGGCATTTGGCTAGAATGGAATATGAATATGAATATGCATAGGGAGCTGAGGAAGCCGGTGCTGGAAGGCTGTACTGTAAAAGTTCCACTGCAGGTGTGAACCTGGCCTGGTGAGGCGTTGATGCTGTCGCTTCTCCACCTCGCTTATCAGCCATGGAAAGGCATTTCTGTGCAAACCCTACTGGTTATTCTTCTCCAAAGTGGAGGGAAATATTTCTGGGAGAAGGTACCATTTTCTTGGTCACTTAAATTCAGCATCAAGGCCAAAACTTCTCTGTCCAAGACCCAGAAGAGAAATTCTTCACTGGACTCTGAGCCGCTGGAGGCAGGGCCTGATCTCCAGCAGTAATCACAGCACCTTCCATGGAGATAATCAGGGCTGTCAGTCAGTGCTTACAGGATGATAAATTCCTTAGGAGACTGTTGAATGAATGACAAATAGTATTTTACTATTCTTCACAAGGTAACAACGATGAGTGGGTAATGGAGAGGAAGACGGTGGTTTTGTAGCCACACAGTATCATGTAGGAAGAAAAGCCTGAGAGGAGGGAAGGGTTTTCTAACCGGAAGCCGGGAAGAGGTCCAGGCTGGCAGGGAGGAGGTGAGAGCTCTGCTCAGGCAACAGGACTTTTCAGCCTGTTAAGCTTTAGTTGGAAGATGATGAAATGCTCGTGGGAGCTGAAGGAAATACCGGGAGTACAAAACACACCCAGGGAGGGCAGGGGCAGGCGGGAGGGTGAGGCCCTGGACCGGAGGCACCCTCCTTCTGCCTTGACTCACTTTTACTGAGCGCTGTCATGAGCCGGCGGACACACAAGGTTGTCCACTTGCGAGTGTTGAAGTTACCCACAAAGCGCGCGAGATGCATCTCACACCTGTTGGCAGCAGCTTCTAGGACACGAAGTGCGAGCGTTGTTAGCCAAGCCCTTCACACCAAGCTCTATTCCCCGTTCTTTTTATTTTATTTGTAAAATTCTGAGTCAGGTTCTTCCCAAGTAATTAAGAATTTGAGATCTTCCAGCCTCAGTCTCCCAGAGTG
Source organism: Petromus typicus (assembly GCA_004026965.1). NCBI lineage: Eukaryota > Metazoa > Chordata > Mammalia > Rodentia > Petromuridae > Petromus > Petromus typicus. Next base: position 16,633 of record PVIR01025734.1, on the reverse strand, counting down.
CTGCGATTACAGGCCTGTGTTACTACCGCTAGCTAAGGGACATCTTTGGTGTTGTTCCCACATCGTCTTTCTCCAGTACCTGGCTCTACTGACCTCTCTGGTTTTTTAGACTGCAGTCAACTCACCATCTGAAGCACCTTTACGTGTAGGTGCAGCCGCAGGAAGGGCTGTCGCATGGCTGAAACACTCTCCCCACTGTCTGTCACTGGCTCTCCTGTTCCAAAACCGAAACTCCGCACCCACAAAACAGTACCTGCCTCCCCCATCCACAGTCAACCACAACTGTACTTTTTGGTTCCGAGTTTGACTACTCTAGGTACTTTATATACACTGTTCATACAGAATCTGTCCTTTTGTAACTGATGTATTACACTTAGCATAATGACCTCAAGGGTCACCTGTGCTGTACTGTGGTTTTTAATTTCCTTCGGGCTGCTAGGTTTTGTCAATGGCATGTTGCTACTTTCTGAGATCTTCCCTTCCTTAGGCTTCCACAGTACTGCCTTTTCTTTCTGCTTCTCTGACATCTATCTCTCTGCTTCCTCTGAGCTTGCCCTCACTCCTTAGTGTTTCCTAACCTCGGTGTTCCCCAGTAACCAGTCCCAGGCCCTCTCTCCTCTTACTTCCTACTCTGTCTTGATACAACCTCACCCAGGTCCACGGCTTCCCCTCCTGTTTGCTGGCCCCAGGGTAGGCACACATGGAGTTATGGGGAAGGGGGAACGTCTGCCTCCCAGGCAGATCCTCAGAGTCAGCACCGACGAACAAAGGGTGACAGATGTCTCAGCCAGATTGCTCTCACATCTGGACATGGAGCTTTAGGATGATGTGAAAGGCATGAGGCCAAATAATGCTTGAGGAAGCTGACTCGTTCTGTGATTTCACAGACTGGAATGGAGTAGGACTAAGCAGCTGGGAGCCTGGCTGGGGTGGTGCTCGGGGGCTGCTGCCGAGGCTGCTCCCTCAGCTGTCCCTGATGATAACAATGGATTTACAGGGAAATGTTTGTAAGGAAAAATGGATCCAATTTGGGCCTGGGAACTGCAGCATGAAGCCTTCCTCCTGACTAGTCTTGAGTCAGACCGGCACTGACTTCGAACATTAAACAAAAAAGACCCAGCTAGACAACTGAGATGTTTCTCTAACAATTTCTCCTTTCCCTTTTTATTTATCCTTTAAGGTTGAAATCAGGGCAAATTCAAAGGATAAGACCAGCCACCCGCAGGGTCCTCAATTGTCTGTGTTTCTGTGTTACTCTTCTCTTGTTGTGGAGACAAAATATTTGACGCCCCAAATTAGAGAAGTAGGGGTTTACTTGGTTCACAGTTGATTGAAGTCTCAGTCCATAATCATCTGTCTCTCAGGCAGGGATGACAAACAGACACTGCAGAGCAGAGTCAACATGGCGTGTGTCAGGCAGCAAGGGTAACGAGAGGGTTCAGCAGCACCTTTCTGCCCTCTTTATCTTATTCAGACTATCGGGATCAAGGAGGTACCAAACTAACTGCTCCTGTTTACTGGTGTAGTAATCATAAACCCTTAACCCCAGCATCATCCATTCCACTGCTTCTGATAAAGAAAGTCCCTCCTTATCTGCGTGAGGCTTTGGGGGAAGCTAAACACAAGCCATACCAGCCTCTCTCCAGCTTCCGCTTCATATCGCTATCGCTTGCATCCACAACCTCACACTGCTTGCCGTCACCTTTCGAAGCCAGCCCTATTATATCCTTTGAAAATTATCATCAACAGACCTCCTCAGTTAAAAATGAAAGAAAGAAAGAAAAAAGAAAAGAAAGAGAGAAAAAAATATGTATTTCCATTTGGGTTATCTTAAAAATTCAAGATTGAGGCCGGGGAGTTAGCTCAGTGGTTCCGGCGCCTGTCTTGCAAGCGCAAGGACCCGGGTTCGATTGCCCGGTAACCACATAACAATACTGGGCGTGGAGACCCACACCCAGCAGCAACCAGTACCACATACCACAGTGCCGGGCGTGGTGGCTCACGCCTATAATCCCAGCACTCGGGAGGCAGAGGCAGGAGGATTGTGATGTGAGTTTGAGGCTGAGGTCAGGGCCAGCCTAAACCACAAAAGTGAGACCCTGTCTCAAAAAAACCTAAAAAAAAAAAAAAAAAAAAAAAAAAAAAAAAATTCAAGATTGGTGTTTCAAGTCAACTTGTCTAAGAGCAGCCAATCAACAGGTCTTGACTCTTGGTTGTGGTTTGTTTCGGATATCAGGTAGCCCAGGAGATAAGATGCCATCCTTGTCCTATAAATGTGCTGGAGCAAATAAAGAGTAACAAATATGGTCAGATCTCGCTTGCTTTTCCCTTCACTTCTGGTGACGGTATTCCAAGTATGCATTGGGACACTATTGGAGATCGGCTGGCTGCCTCACCAACCAAGGTACTTTGTCAGACAGGTGAACAGGTAGACACACAATTTAAGCTGTACCAATCAAATGCTTGCTCCCAAGAATTTGAATCTGGAGCAGAGAAAAGAATGGAGAAAATCATTTCTTTCTTGTTGCCTGGTCCTGCCAAGGGTCACCTTGATTCTTGACTGACTTATTCTTTTCCTGGTTACTGAGCTGGGCTTTCCATTCTCTGAGCTTCTAGCACACTGAATGCCAAATTCCCCGTCTGTTTGCTAGAGTGAGTTTCCCTCACAACCAATCAGAATTGTTTTCTTCAATGCTTATAAGTACCAGGGACTGTTCTAAAGTCTTTTGGTGGATGATGACATCAGCTGATCTTTGCAACAACCCTTTAATTATTATTCCCAGTTGTCAGATAAAGATGAGCCTCAGAAAAATCAATAAACTTATTGAAGTTTATACAGCTGGAAAGACATGGACTTATGATACAATCTGAGAAATGTGACCCCCCCAACATCTCATCTCGGGGAATAATTCCTCAGGGAAACTCATTAAATGGGCATTTTTGTTACAATGTGGCAGGGAGAAGACACCGAAGAACAGTAGTGAGAAACTCAGAGAAAATGCAACTGTTCTTTGTAGTAAAAGAATTCTGTGAGATGTTTCCTAATATTTGAAGAAAGTAGATTTGAAGAGTTGTCACTGGAAGAATGCTACAGATAACCAAGAAAATGAGTCTACAGTAGCAGCAGGCTGGAATCTTAGCAGAGAGAATCAAAATGTAGTAGAATTTTTTTATTTTTAATAATCAAAAATGTATTTTGAAATGGATGTGAATATAGTAAGTCAGCTACAAGGTAAGAAGCAACGTTAAAAATCCAATATGTTTGTGATGATGTTATTGAAAATTTTTACAAGCAAAGTGTTCTAAGAGCTACATGAAACAAAATGTTGTGATATAGAACTGTCATTAAGTCATACAGCCCGATTAGAGATGGATACGAGTGACAAGAAGTTGACCATCTGGACATATAAGTCCAAGGAAGACACATTTTAAAAATGAGGAATCGGGGCCGGGGAGTTGGCTCAGTGGTTCCGGCACCTGTCTTGCAAGCGCAAGGACCCGGGTTCGATTCCCCGGTAACCACATAACAATACTGGGTGTGGAGACTCACGCCCAGCAGCAACCAGTACCACATACCACAGTGCCGGCGTGGTGGCTCACGCCTGTAATCCCAGCACTCGGGAGGCAGAGGCAGGAGGATTGTGATGTGAGTTGGAGGCTGAGCTCAGGGCCAGTCTGAACCACAAAAGCGAGACCCTGTCTCAAAAAACCTAAAAAAAAAAAAAAAATGAGGAATCGCTGAGGGATTAATACTGTGGAAATGACACAACTGGTGATTAATTCGGCTATGGTTTTCTAGAGTGAGCCAGAGAACAGAGATGCCAAAGACAGAGAACTAACCAGGAAACAGGCACGATTGTAAGGAAGGGGAGCAGGACGGAGTGCGTGAATGACGAGAAGACCAGATTTGAGAAGGTAGCCCTACCCCGAGTGTGGGTATACCTCTTGTCCCACACAGACAGGTATGAGAGAAGCCTCCAGAACTCGGCCATCACAGCGGCAGCCCCTACATCTTCCCAGACTGCTTTTCGTAGCCTGGTCTTCCACTGGACTTTTTTAGTGGTGATGGTGGCACGGAGCCCTGGGCCTCATGCATGCTGGGCAGGAGACCTGCGGTCAAGCCACATCCCCTGGCCTATCCACACTGCTCACGAAGCTCTCCCAACCCTCTCTTCCACCTCACTTTTTGGACTTCATTCTGCTGTTAATCCCCAGGTTACTGACTTGGTTTTTACATGGAGAGGATTTTTTTTTTTCAGTGACAAAGAACAGAAAAGCTAACAAATAATGGCTTAAGAACAGAAGAAATATTTGTTTACTCACCCAGAAGCCTGCTTCAAGCTTGGGTAGGTAATCCAACAACATTATCAAGAAGGCAAATTCCACCTGCTTCCTCAGTGAGTCAGCGGTTTCTCCCCAGTGACTGTCAGAGTGCTGTCACCACTCCAGGACACACCCATCACACGAAACCCTTGGGCGCTGGACATAAGCTAGAACCTGCCAAAGAGATGCAAAAGAGTTTTCTCCTTCTTTCATCAGAGAATAAAACCTTTCTAACAAGCTCTCAACCAACTTACATTGCACTGGTCAGTACTGAGCCGCACGGCCACTCTCATCCCAACCACTGGCAGGGATGAGTAGGGTGAGCCTACCAGCATGGGCTTAGACCTGTCATCGCTCATCTCATGTGCCAGCATGTGTCCCTGAACAAACCTGGGGCTGGATAGCAGGTGAGGAGGAGGAGGAGGAGGAGGAGGAGGAGGGGGAGGAGGAGGAGGGTGGTTGATGAGTAGGGAGCTTAGAGTGCTTGCCACGCCCTCTGAGTACAGCCCTTTATATTGCCCCATATGGTCACTCTTCAACCAGTTCTTGGAGCTCCCCTCTCAGTGCTACAGCCTCTGTTCCCGTCCTACTCTGCTGGGAAAGTCTTGTCCACATTTCTCCTGAGTCCTTAAGGAAGGAAGTTACACACAAACAGGCATTATAGGCAACTGGACTAGAGCGGTAGCACAGTGATAGAATGTTTGGCTAGCGGGCCTGGCTGCAATCCCCAGGACCACAAAAAGCAAACCAAGAGAACAACAGACTGGCGTGGCCCTCACTCAGACGTGGAGAGCAAGGTGGGATGCTGCTGTGGGACATCAGTGAGGCCCCTGGAAACTGTGGCTACCTCCACTTTTGTGCAAAGATTTGGGGATTCAGTCCTTGTTTTTTATCCCTGGAGTCTGTTAAGTTTGGGATTTTAAGGGGGTGGATAATATCCACATCAAGGACAGGCGAGAACAGTTTGAGGAGGAGCTGAAAGAAGAATAGAGCATGCCAGTGTCTGCAGATGACAGCGCCTTTGTGAGCCTCTCTCATTATCATCGCATTTCTGTGGCTCATTTCACATTAAAATTTCCCTCTGCGTTTTGGCATGGATAAACCTTGGCAATGTTTCTTTGAAAAAATAATTATCATGTATTTTTTTTCTTGTTAAAGCCAAGCAGATTTTCTTAAATGGTTACAGATCTGGAGCATTCATTAGTAAATTCTACTGGGCGTTAAGAAAGCGGGTATCATTAGAGTCCTGTAATGTAGCTAATTTCACTCACTGACCTCTCTTCCCTGCTAAGCTCTCAGTGTTCTTTATTCCAATAGTTCTAATTACCATAAATATCAAAGTGATGTACGTTTCCTTGTTTTTCAAGAAGATTGTTGCTTTGTTCCACCCCTGGTGCTATGCTGCTTTATCCTTACGAATATATCCATTAGCCTCCAGGCCCTGGGGTTTATTTTTGATTTTTAAAGAGAAAACAAGAGGGACTGTGACGAATAGAGGCCAACTGTCTCCGACCTGTTGGGCTTCCCCCTCTGTCTTCCCTAAAACAGATTGTTGATACATCATCCCAATTCATGTTTATGCCTGAGCTTCTCATGTATGCCAAATAAAATTCGTACAAAAATTTGAGCTCAGCTGAGAACCCTAAGGAAGAAGAGCTTTTAATTAAAGAGTGACCTCATCTCTCATTGCGCCCATCTTTCAGGCCTCTTGCATTTACACAAACACACACAGACTTGTGTCCTCCTGTTCTCTATTCTCTCGCCGGCATCACTCAACAAGATCTCAGGCCTCCTACTTTTGCTTATTATTTTCACACAAGGGCCACTCTGTTCTGTTTTATTCTTCAAGACCTAGGTAAAAATTCAAATCGATGTAGACTTTACTTTCCACCTGCTAGTGATATTTGAATCTTTCTTATTCTTGTATTCCTGTAACAGTTTGTAAATAGCTTTACTGTAAAGCCTGTCAACGTGGTGCTGTCTTTTCAAACTTCCTATTGCCGGCTTATGTCAGGCTTCAACCTAGGGCTTCTAAGAACCAGGGCTCTGCCTTTCCCTCCCTGGTACCCCTGATACTGCTTAGAAGTGCCACCTGAAGCGCACCCCGCCGTCAGAGGGAGCTTGGGGACCACACGAGCCCTTCTCCTCAGCCTTGTGTTATAGGGCATTGTAATTGGGGCACCTGGACTGCACATTGCCCTGATTTTTACCTCTCTCCACTATCTTTTCCTGCTAGCTATAAACTTGTTGGTTAAGGGCTCTAGACTTTACAACTTGAAGATGGTATAAATCACAGTATTTCAAGTAGTGATGGTGAGAATCTTGTTAAAGTCCTCAATTTAATTTTCTTTGAGACATGGCACATAGGATTTTAAAAATAGAAGTTCCAACAATTGTTTCCTTGGTGAAGATTTCTTCAAAAACAAGCAGTTCACAGAAAAGTGAAAAAAATATTTCTTGAGCATCAGAAGCGGTTTAACCACTCATCATAAGAGAAGTATGACTTAAATTTATGTTGAGACATTCTTCATCACAGCCAAACATGCCAAAAGCAAAACTTTCATTAAGAGGCTGCATTGTGGAAGACATTTAGTAACAGCTACTCTTCAGCAGACCTGCAGTCTCTTTCTAGAAATTTGTACTATAGCCACACGGGCATGTGTGAAGATCAACTTATATATGAAGTGATCAATTCCCTGTTCCTGGTGATAGAGTGAAACTGTCTAAAGCTTAATTAATAATGGATAAATATGCAAAAGATGTTATACCTACACATTGGAATACTACACAGCCAGGAATGTCCTAGGAATTTTTCATGCCCTGAAGTACAGACATTTCCAAGATCTGTAGGAGGGAGCAGGGCAAGATGCAGGAAATATACAGGTGTGCCAGGACACATGCGTAGAAGGGAGAGACTGTTGTACTTTTCTTTTTGACTCATATTAAAAAAACCCAAAATACTTGAAGAGCATTTGTAACTGTACCTGTGTCTTTTCTTTTCCTTAACAGTTAGCACAGGGTTTTTGTTTTTGTTTGTTTTTGCAACATCAGGGATCAAACTCAGGACCTTGTGCTTGCCAGGCACAAGGCTTGGAGGCTTTGGTGTTTGCTAGATGTTCAGGGTCCCTGGAAAACAAGACCCAACACTATATAGTGAGTGCGTGAGAGACAGGCACAACCCCAGTGAGTTAAAAGTGAAGAGAGAAATGGAGGAAGGAAGGAGAAGCCTTACAAGATGGTGTGTTGTTTTACCAACCATGTCTTCATGAGGAAACACAGCTGAGACTCTGGAAACCAGCACATCTCGGAACAATCAGGGTTTGGATAAGGAATGATTTATCCATTGGATCCTCCCTGTTCCTCATTTCCCATGGGATAAGGTCCCCTGCTTGACTCTTTCATGAGTTCTTTCTCTTCCAAGTGGCTTTCAGGAAAGGTAGAATTTCCAGGAATCCACTGCAGCTGATTTGTAAGGGGGCTGGGAGAGCGACTGCAGAGCCTGACACACCACAGGTCTGATCCCCAGCGCTTGGGAAGAAATTCTGCCCAATGTCCTGCGGCTCCTCCTCACCAGGCAATATACCCAGGCTCATCTTCTGCTCCACAGTGAGGCTGAGGCTGGGAAATTACCGATGGTTGATGGTGACGGTCAGACATTCCTGAATGATCCAGTGTGTGATGTACCTGGGTTCAGCACTGTAGGTGTACAGACGGATGGGTTTTTAATTTATTGTTGTGTTAATAGACTTTATTTTATTTGCAACTGTTTAAAATTCACAAATAAAATAAGCAGAAAACAGTCTATCCCACCATTACCATTCCACACCAGAATGGTCTATTTATTACAGTCAGTGAAGCCATGTCATTATTATCTGAACTCAGAAGAGGTTTCTTTTGCTTTTGTTTAATAGCAAGTCTTGATTGGTTGGTTGAAGTAGTTGGGATATTTCCCATAAAACCGTAAATCTGAGCCTATAAGAAACTAACCTCTTTCCATCCCCCAAAGCAAAGATTATCTTATCACAGTGCTAGATCATTTTATTCCACTCAAGTTTGTATGTTGTTGTGGTTTTCTTGTTTAATACCTTGTGGTTTTAGTAAATTAATTTCAAATATGCATTACTGAACCTAAAACACTCTACTAAATGTTGCACAGCTCTATACAAAAATATATATCAGGGCCAGGGATTTAGTTCAGTGGTTCTGGTGCCTGTCTTGCAAGTGCAAGGGCCTGGATTCGATTCACTGGTAACCACATACAATACTGGGCATGGAGACTCATGCCCAGCAGCAATCAGTACCACATACCACAGTGCCGGGCGTGGTGGCTCGTGCCTGTAATCCCAACACTCGGGAGGCAGAGGCAGGAGGATTGTTGTGATGTGAGTTGGAGGCTGAGCTCAGAGCCAGCCTGAACTACAAACTGAAACCCTATCTCAAAAAGAAGAAAAAATATATATAAAATTTCTCTTCTGAGCTTGTCACAGAAACATATAATTCTATTTATTGACTTATTTACTTACGTAAGAAAACATAATTTTAAATACAAATGGAAAGAATCAATAATGCCCAACCAAATAGTCCAAAATGTGCTCCATCCATTCAGTGGTGTGTGGTTAATGGAGAGGAAGAGGCCGTAGTACTACGGGGTTTGCGCTTTCTCCACACCTGGAGTGGGGAAGGAAGACTTGATGGTGGAACAGCAGCTTCAAGTGGTGTGAATTGTGGACACGGCAGAGAGGCAAGGACAGAAGCACTGAGTGTGTCAGCATGACAGCTGGGCCTAAGTTCTAGCTCTTAAAGCAAGGGGTACCACGTGTGGACCCCGAAAAACAGCAAGAGAGGAATGGTTCGAAACAAGTCCAGAAATGCAGGTAAGGACAACAGGGTTTTGAAATCACATAAAGTTTTCAAATTCCTTGTAAATAAAGTGGAGTTTTTCCTTTAATCAAGAGAAAGTCATTAACATTTTTCGAGTAGAGCTACTTCCTGGTCTACTAGGAATATTGGGAAATACAACCTAACAAAGTGTCTCCAATACCCTCCAAATACCCGACTAAATCAAAAGGCATTTCCCTCCACGAAATGCCTGTGATGAGGCGGACAGAGTCTGAGGGGCTAATTTCCCTGGAAACAGATTTGGGGAATTTCTGGAGCTTTACAGATCATCAGGAAGGCTGTTGATAAAGACTGTATTTCAACTTCTGGTTCTTCATATTGAACAGAGTATAAACATTTTAAAAATCTGGAGAGGGAAGGGATTTTGAAGAGGCAGAGTTTAAAATCTGAGCCCCAATTTGATCAGGAGAAAACTGTGAAGCCACTGAGTGGAAAGTGGAGGCATTTAACGCTTGTATCTTAGAATCAAACCCCAGCCCCATAGGATCGTATCCTCTTTCTTTTCACTATCAGTTGGACGCAACAGGAAACTGAAGAAGGTACAAGGCAGCTTCCTTTTTCGCTCTGACCGGCCTGGCTTCCTCTGCAGCTTGCGTTCAGTTTGTTGTAAAGAAAAATCATGAAATGCCCGTCAGTTTCCTTCAGTTGGATTGAGCCTGGACCAGGAAGGAAAAGCACATTTCTAAGATTAGTCAATTTCCCTTTGCAGCTGAAAGTTCCTCCAGGGCCTCCCCTTACCCTTCTCTTTGCAATGTTTCTTCGTCACGGCACAGCTTTGCAGCTCAGAAAAGAGAAATACCTTTGGCGAAGTGAGCGACACACATGATGTGATTCCTAAAGGGCATCTTGGGTGGACTGAAGGGAAAGTTACCCAAAAAGAACACCTTACTCAACAAGCTTGTGATTCTCTTTTGATCCTATCAAACTCATTAGTTCTACGGAGGAAGGTTCTACTAATAATTCTAATTGATGTACTCAGTAGCCGAATAATTTTGCTCCTGTCTCAGTATGAATAGCAAGGCACTGTTTCCATGGAGAACATTTATGCAGAGTTAACAAGGAAATCAAATTAGTTTAGGAAAGGAGGCAGAGTTGGATTGCTTCAAAGAGCAAGAAGTCATGTCTGCTATCCTAACAGAGAGGTAGCCTACCTTGTGCTGGGGTTTAAAGAGCAATATCTGCTGAAAAATACCAGTGGAGATTTTGGCTTGTTTATTCCATACAAATAATTCAACTTGAAAGTGGGAGTCGCTGGTTAAATGATCTTGGTGAATTTAACAATGCTGAGTAACAATACTATGTTGAATCACCCTGAATGAGAGTATATTAATGTAGCAGATGGACCATTCTTCCTCATCACATTTTATTTCCTGTTATTTTAACTTTTTTACTTTAATTTCCTTTTGGAAAATATCTCCAATCTCAGTACTTCATGGTTATTATTTAAATAACATTCCTGTCAAATTCCCTTGTAGCCATATGTACGATTTTTTAATATTTATGCTTTCCTACTTAAGTTATAATTGTGATTGCTGAAATTCATAATGTGGTAAAAAATAAAACATAGCTTTGCAAAATGAATGGTGCACAGACTGCAAAAATAAATAAGGTGAGAATCCAGGTTTCACTTGAGTAGCATTTGGAGCAGCCAGTAGAATAAGCTTCTAACATGCAACAGATTTGCGGGGGCTGCGGTGTTCTTTTTCTTCCTCCTAGGGACGAGTTATCTATTATTTAAAAGACTTGCTAATAAACCATGGAGCTCTGAGAACAACCCGTGGGGTGGCCAGCAGAAGCATTATTAAACTAATCAGCCAACAGAACTTGCACACAAATAAGGAGACCAACAATCTTTATTAGGGCATCTGTGGACGTTTTCTTAACACTCAAAAGAACCTTATACCTTTTATTTTTGTCGGTAAATCACTTCTCCAAGAAAGTGAATATATCCCCAATGGTTTTTGTTTTTTTTTTTTTTTTTTTGAGACAGGGTCTCTCTTTGTGGTTCAGGCTGGCCCTGAGCTCAGCCTCAAACTCACATCACAGCAATCCTCCTGCCTCTGCCTCCCGAGTGCTGGGATTACAGGCATGAGCCACCACGCCTGGTACTGTGGTATGTGGTACTGGTTGCTGCTGGGGTGAGTCTCCACACCCAGTATTGTTATGTGGTTACTGGAGATCGAACCCGGGCCCTTGTGCTTGCAAGACAGGTGCCGGAACTGCTAAGCTATATCCCTGGCCCTATATCCCCAATTGTTAAGCTTAGTATCATTTACAAACTATTTTCTTGAACCAATAAAATGTTTCCATTATCATTATTCATAGACACCATTATGTCTCATTTTAATAATGGGTTCTGGGTGATTTTGCCTCAATAAAATTTGAGACAGAAATAGGGCATGTGATTAATGTAAGCAACATTTCAGCGGATCTTATCTTTCCAGTCACTTGAACATCTTTTACATTTTCATTCCTCTTCCTCAACTGTTGACACCGACTCCTTCCTCCAGAAGCTTCCTATGCTATAAACTGTCTCAGCGTCTGGTCCCCAGTGAACTCAGTCTGCCACACTGACTGTCTGAAGCAGCATTGGCCAAATGGAGCATGAGTCAGAGGCAAGAGTAAAACAATGGGGAATCCAGCCAGATGAGGCCTGGATGAAGGATGAGCAGGGCAGAGAAGAAAAATTTGAGCAGCACAATGAATGAGCAAAAGGACTCAAATCCTAGTTGAATAGTCATGTATTGTGGAAGTAGAGCAACGTTCTTAACCTTCTATGCCTAAGTTTTCTCATCTGTAAAATGGGACCAATGATGATAGTGCTTAGAACTGCTGTGAAAGCTGAATGTTTTGATATAAGAAAAGCATTTTGAAAAGCAGCTGGCACATGGTTGGTGTTATAGGTGTTTTCTGTTATGATTCTTCTTGACTCATCAGATAGGTGATTAAGTGAAGGAGGGTTCTGACCTGGTAAGAGTGGATTCCGGGGGTCTTACTAGACCAATAGCACATTTAATTTGGGCTCAAAGAGATCTCTGCAGGGAGCTTACATCCAGGTGGGACTGTTCTTAGTCAAGATGTTAGCAGGTGGTGTTACACAGGCTGGCTGTGCTGGCACCTCTCTTCCTATCACCCAACCTGCCCCTCTTCCCTCCTTTCATCGGTGAGAGCTTGAACCAGGGAGGGGCAGAGGTCAGCGCAAGACAGGCCCCGGAACCACTGAGCTAACTCCCCGGATTGTTATGTTATCCACTGAAGTGTGTGTGGTCAGTATTTCTTTTCTTTGGGAATAGTTTCAATGCATTATTGTTGATTTGTAGTTAATCATTAAAGTAGCCTAAAAATTAATAGGTTATCTCTCATGGGAACAGATTTTACTGCTATTATGAGAAAATGACGTAACCCCCAAAGTGGCATAGATCTTAACATTATAGAATGTAGAGAAGAAAGATGTCTAGAGATAAGTGCACCTTTTAATGGTCTTTAATTTAAAAGTGTAGTAACCATTCTAACTACACAATATATTCGACAGTTTTGTTTGCCTGTTCGTGGAAATAGACAGTGAAAGTAAATACTGTTTGTGGTAAATGATCTAGTATAATATCCAAGAAGTAGGTCTGAGATTTAGAAAACTCTTTCAATAGAATCCAGGTTAAACCACTTTAAATCTATATGACTACAAGATAATATTCCATTTTAAAATTTATAATATAATTACTGTGAAAATTATTACAATTAATTATTATTATTATTTTTGCAGTGCTAGAAATTAAACCCAGGACCTTGTGCTTACTAGGTAAACACTCTGCTACTGAGCTACATTCCCAGCCCTAGTGAAAATTATTTTAAATAACTGAATATGTATAATTCACTGACACAAGAAGAGAATCCGATAAATAGAGGCTGTGATTCTCCCATCCAAGTACTAAGCAGGCTGGACCTTGCTTAGCTTCAGAGATCAGACACGTTCAGGGTGGTATGACTATAGACAAGGCTGTTATTCTCAACATTATTAGAAACTTGAAAATGGCTAGCTGGTTTATTTTTTCCCTTCATCCTATGTTCCCTCTACATTTTAAAAATAGTGCAACCAGCTCTTGCTTAATTTACATTAGTTTACAGGGTCCATGTCCCTGATTTTAACTCAGAACATATTTGGGAAAGTGTTGATGAATATGAATATATTTCAGTCCACAGCAGCTACTTAGCCAAGGGTACTGTTCCTGCCTTCTCCAATTGAAATTTGGCAGAGCAGGGGAATTAAAAAGAGTAGGGTAAAGACCAGGAGCAAAATATAATCTTTTTTTTTGAGACAGGGTCTTTCTTTTGTAGTTCAGGCTGGCCCTGAGCTCAGCCTTGAACTCACAGGAATCCTCCTGCCTCTGCCTCCCGAGTGCTTGGATTATAGGCTTGAGCCACCACTCCATGCCTGCATTGTTGTATGTGGGGTATGTATGGGGCCTTGCACTTGCTAGGCAGGCGCCGGAACCACTGAGCTAAATCCTTGAGCCCCAAAACACAATCTCTTTAGGACACGAAATAGCACACTTGGAAAACAACTTAATGAAAAGAAAAAGAAATACAGCTCTAGGGATCAAAAAAGGGCCAATAGGAAAACTAGAGAAGCTGCAGAGTATACAGAGAAAGGAACAAAGGTGTCTAGAACACTAACCGTAAGTCCTGGAGAGGAGGCGCTGTCTCTGCAAACACAGGGAAGTACAGAGAGAGTCTGCAGCCCCAGGGAAAAATAGTGGGTTTGTGGCGCCAGAGCCAGGAAAAGCCCTTGGGACTGCAAGCTGCAAACACAACATGGCGCTCTAAGCTAGAAATGACTTCTTCCTGGTGGTGAGTTAAGAGTTGGGCTACATAGTCAGAAGACATTTGGGGAATAGCTTCATTGTTTAAGACTGAGCTACTCTGAGAATCAGAAGTTATAAGAGCAACTGACCTCTGAGGTCACCCTCCCACTGTGATTGGATAGGGTATGGCCACAAGAGAAAGTCACAGAGAATGAGTATCCTTGTGGCAGATCCCTTGAGAGTTTAAATCGCTCTGACATCAAGTTGTCCAAACTCGGCAGTCCTGCCCTCTGTGCTGAGAAGGCAGCCTAGTCATGCTGTTTTCAGAGGCGGCTGGATCTGAAGCTATAAATATTAAGTTCACCAGACTGGTTGGTCCCTCTCACTGCCTCCTTCTAACTCAAAGCTCAGTGGTCTGTTTGCTTTTTCCAGCGTGATCGTGGATACACTGCAGCCTGGACCCTCGTCACATGCTGGAGTGTGTGAACAGAGAAACCTCAGGAGCCCACAGGGGACAAAACTAGTCAGAGATAACAGAAAGGCACAAGCACACTGGAGTGAATACAGCTATAAGGGAGACACTGCACTGTTGACTGCTCGTGACCAACAGGGAGGATGGGCACGATTCAGCATCGTCACACAAAAAAGTGGACCGGAAAACCAAACAGGCCCCGGGTATGACTCACCATCCCCCACTCCTATCCGGCAGATTCCAATACCACAGGCGCTGCAAAGAAGCCATTTAGCCAAACATGTAGAGAAATTTTCTGGACTAATCTCTCTTTTAAATTGGTGTGTTGTTTTGAAAGTTTTTGTTTCTTTTTCCCCCATTTTTCACTTTAAAAAATTTTTCATTTTCTCATTTGTCTTTTTCTGTTACTTTTACCTAATTCTATTAATTTTCTCTTACTCTTTAATTGAATTTTAAATTTCACTTTCTATCTTCTTGTTGCTTTTCTTTCTTTTTCAAATTTTACTTCTTTTGCTTTCCCCTCCTGCTCTTACTGTTAAGCTTTATTATTTTGTAGCTCTTTGTTGACTCTGTCTTCAGCCCTCTTTTTTTTTTTGAGACAGGGTCTTGCTCTGTAGTTCAGGCTGGCCCTGAACTCACTTTGTAGCCTGGACTAGCTTTGAACTCAAGGCCTCTTGCTCTGCCATACACAAGTCTTTCCTTACAAGGTTGCTTCAAAGAACTGAATGGCTGCCTCACTGGAGTGAGAGCATCTTTACTACCACAGTACAAAGGAGAAGGGAAGAAACTTCATTCTCCCATTTTGCTTATATCCACTGGATAAAACCTAATCATGTGATCACAGTGATAAGGACAAGAGGGTGGTAAACGTCTCAGTGACCACACGCCTGTTCTACTAGCAATGAAGAAGGGAAGATGAGGTTTTGAGGGACAAGAACAAGTATCTGCCACATTGGACGTACAGGTAATTTCCAAGTTCCTGCTTTTATAAACAATGCTGAGACAAACATTCACATACACTTTAGCTTCTTGTGCTCGAGTGGATGGTTTTTCTAGGGGAATGTTTGTTGATAATTCATGTCTTTAGTTTTACTAGACATCACCTGTTCCTGTCCAAAATGGTTACGACAGTTTTAACTCTAGTTATATTATTTTCCGACATCCTAACACTTGACCTGAGTTCATTTTTTAAGAGTAATCGTTTGATGCGATTGGTGGCCAGAGCAAAGGGAGGGCGGTTTTGGTAGAGCAGTAGGAACACAAGCCAGGATGCCTGGTTCAGAGGAAGACGATGAGATCAAAGTACGTAGTGGATGCAGATTACTCTTTCACTGATCTCAGGCGCAGAGGGACGTGAAAGGCAAACCATCGTACAGAATCAGTGTGGCATCCATGTTTGAGCCAGAAAGTCCGACACTGCAAACAAAGCAGCAGAGAATGTGCCAGAGAAAAACGGGAGAAGAGTGGAACACATTTCCAGAGCAAGTTCCTATGGGGTTTAAAATCTCAGAGGTGAGGCATTTTCAGGTGAGGATGAGAGGCCAGGTACGGTGGAGAGCTGGCACCGAAGGCGAAGGGAGCTCTTTGATATGCAAGAACCCAGGGCACTTTGAACCTTCAAAGGAGCCAGGCAGGGTTAGTCACGAAACAACTGTTTTAAGAACCTTCTAGGTTTCGAGCGCTGTTGTAGACACCGGCGTTTGCTACCTGACCTCATTTCTAGTGAGAGCTGACAGACAGCAAAATATGTCCGCAAATGTGATGTCTTGATAGCAAAGATACCTACTAAGAAAATAAAAAGAAGAAAAGGTGTTGTTGTAACCAAGATTAATGAGTATAAATAGAATGTTACTCTAGCGCCCTCGGAAGAGGAGACTTCAGTAGCAAGAGACAGTGGCTGAGCCGGGATTGGGGGTGGACCGGGAGGGGAGCTGATTCCAGGAAGTCCATTGGCTGTGGGATGTCCTGTAGGCCAATCAGAGCTGGAAAAAGAAGTGGTGGATTTTCTAGCTCTGTTACTAAATTGGAAACGATCAAGGAAAGAAAACAGATACTAATTAAGAATTATTCTTTTTCTAAGTAGAGATTAAGTATTAATAGATGTATTTTCCATACAATGAATAAAATTTATCTATCTCCC
>PVIR01025733.1:0-24761 GCA_004026965.1 Petromus typicus | reverse complement strand
TCCTCCTGCCTCTGCCTCCCGAGTGCTGGGATTACAGGCGTGAGCCACCACGCCCGGCACTGTGGTATGTGGTACTGGTTGCTGCTGGGTGTGGGTCTCCACACCCAGTATTGTTATGTGGTTACCGGGGAATCGAACCTGGGCCCTTGCGCTTGCAAGACAGGCGCCGGAACCACTGAGCTAACTCCCCGGCCCCAGTCTTCACTTTTTTTAGAAATACTGTAATGGATTTAGGTTATCCTTGTTCTTGAAATTTGTCACATAATACACTTTATAAATTTGTCATAACTTCTAAGTCCCCAGGAAACATATTCATCAAAGGGCTCCTATACCTAAGACAATGGAAAAGAATACTGTCAATGATTTCAATAGTACTTCATACATGAAAAAAAAACTGTTCTGGGGTATCAAAGAAGGGAACAATTACTCCAGTCTATGGTTGTTCGGAGCATTTCTACATGAATTTTGAGGGAAAATCATTTCATAATTAAAGTACTACTATAGGCCCAATGTTGCTCTGCCTGAGAGCTAGCTATGGCATGCGGAAGCAACTTCCTTTGGCCTCCAGTCACAGCTGAGGCCTCACAGTCCACGATGCTGTGGCACTCAAAGGCAAGATTACATCAGCTGCAGACATCCTGGTTCCTTGAGGACGCAGTACTAATATAAAAGAGAAAGGTTTCACCTGGGGAGGGACAAACTCCTAACCCCCCCATTTGCCGTCTGGGAATGCTCTCCTTTCTGGCCTCATCAGTATGAGATTTGTATTATACAATCACCACCACCCCCTAAGTCACCCGCTACTCCTTCCCATTATTGTGTGGACCCCATAAATACTGACTAGTATGGTGAGTCTTGGTCTTTGCCCACTCTGAGTCACTTGACTTTCCAGGCCCTCATATGCTTTGAAATTACACAAATCTCTATTGTCTTTTTTCTCTCTAGTCCTTGATGTCACCCTTTCTAGGCAGTTGGAAGAAATAAGCCTTCAATACATGGTGTATAAAAAGGCTCTATAGGAGAACTGGAATTGCAGTGAGGGGAGCTGCTGAGGGCTCAGGGCCTATCACTGAGCTGTACCCTCAGCCTGCTATTTCTAATGAGGTGAATCTAGAAGAGCAAGCAAGATTTGGGGAAGTGAGAAAAAACAAGAGGGAAGAGGATGTCCATTAAACCTCACACCATGTACTCATTTATATCTACATGTCCCTCTCAGGCCTCATGTGCTCCCAGGTAGGCTTTT
This sequence comes from Petromus typicus, assembly GCA_004026965.1. Lineage (NCBI taxonomy): Eukaryota > Metazoa > Chordata > Mammalia > Rodentia > Petromuridae > Petromus > Petromus typicus. Next base: position 23,518 of record PVIR01025733.1, on the reverse strand, counting down.
GGGGAGGTCATGGACCATGGAGGAGTGAAATTCACCAGTGGATCAGTCCACTGATGAATTTACATTTATTATTATTTTTAAAAATTTTATTGGTACATTTTAGACACACGTAATGATAACATTCACATGGGCATTTGTATCTGGACATGATATAACTTGCTTTCATTTTTTTCTCATCCCCTTCCCTTCCCTTTAAACCTTCTTCCCCTTCTTATCAACTCATGAGTTTATTCAGTTAAATGTGACCTGGAAGCTGAAGCCCTGGGGGATGTGACATGAAAAGGTAACTCTCCCTTCCTCCCTTCCTTTCTTGATCTTTCTCTCTCCCTCTCTCCTTCCAACTGCCAGGCCTTGACCTGTTTCTGCTCTGCCATACTCTTCTGCCGTGCTGCCCTGCCCTGGAGCCAGAAACCTCTACAGACTATGAACCAAACTAAATCGTTCCTTCTTAGAGTTGCAGGTATCAGGTACTGATGACAACAAAGTTAAGGCAAACTGCTTGCTGAAATCTGACTCTGCCAAGTACCAAGAATGCAATGATGAAATGTTCTGCATGAGCTTGGCCAAATAATTATCCTTTGTAGGCCAGAAACCTGAAGAATTTATACTATACAGTTATTTTCCTTAAAACAGATGGGACTGGCTTTTTTTTTTTTTTTTTTTGAGACAGGGTCTCACTATATCGCCAGTCTGAACTGAACTCACCATGTAGCTCACACTGGCCTCAAACTTGGGGCAATCTTCCTGCCTCAGCCTCCTAAATGTTGGGATTACAGGCATGTGCCACCATGCCACCTAGGGATTCACAAATTTTGATGACTGTTCTTTTCAAATGTGTCACAATTTAAATCTTAATGTATCTATCTTTCCTGAAAAAAGAAAAATTTCAGATAAAAAACTCTAAGCGTCTTCTTATAAGCTTCCTGCAAGAAATCTCTTTCCAGAATTACATTTATTTATTATTTAATCCATATTTAATCAAAGCTCTATTTAATTTCTTTGGCACTGGGGACTGAACCTAGGGCCTGGCTCTTGTTAAACATGTAGTCTACCACTGAGTCAAAACCACAGTCATTATTTACGCATTTTTAACTACACATCAGACACAGTGCTAGGCACATCAAAAGCCTTATTTTGTTCGACATCTAGAAAGCATCATGCAATGGGAACTATGATTCTTGTTTTTTTCAGATGACTTCTGCTGAGATGCTTGGAGAACTTGGTCACATGCTCAAAGTAACATGGCAAATTAAGGGTGAAGCTAGAATCGGAATCTCTGTATTTTTTCACACAGCATCTCACCGTGTAGCACAGGTTGGCCTTGAACTACAGACACTCCTATCTCAGGTTCCCTGGTGCTGGTATTATAGCCTATAGGCATCCATTACCAACTCACCAAAAGTCCAGCCCTCTTAACCACTACATTTATTATTCAATATTTCCGTTAAATAACAGAGGTATTTGTCCACCAAAATCAGCTCAAATAAAGACTGAAGTCATGAGTGAATCTCAATATTGCCCATCACCTCCATAAATAAAAATAAAGTGATCAGGGGCTGCTCCTTTAAGTACTAGTCCAATTAATGAGCAAAATTATATATATGCAATGATCTGTGCTCAAAAAGCCAGTTTAGAGTTGGGGTGGGATGAATTTTAGATAAATGTTCATTTTACAATTCTGGGTCCACTCTCCAAAAACATGATTAGCCCAAAGTGAATACCTGCTTCAAGTTGGATAAATTTAAACATACTACAGCTGGCAAAACAGTCTGGCTACAGTGCTAGTTTGAACCAGCTAGAACTAAGAAGTCAAGGTATTTTAGGTAGTAAAAGCTGTGAGGATGAAATTTGGGAGGAATAGAGCGAGTATGATTTCGGTCAAATGCAAAATGAAACGTTTATGTAAAGAAAGCAAACAACTCTGAGAGGTCTTAGTATAAAGCTACCATATACAAAAATTTCAGGGCCGGGGAGTTAGCTCAGTGGTTCCGGCGCCTGTCTTGCAAGCGCAAGGGCCCGGGTTCAATTCCCCGGTAACCACATAACAATACTGGGTGTGAAGACTCACACCCAGCAGCAACCAGTACCACATACCACAGTGCCGGGCGTGGTGGCTCACGCCTGTAATCCCAGCACTCGGGAGGCAGAGGCAGGAGGATTGTGATGTGAGTTGGAGGCTGAGCTCGGTGCCAGCCTGAACCACAAAAGCGAGACCCTGTCTCAAAAAACCTAAAAATAAATAAATAAATAAATAAATAAATAAAACAAAAATTTCATAGCTAATTAGTCTAAAATATCAACCCTACATGAGAAGGAGAGGAAACATATTGGCATGCATGCTACTAACCTTGTTTGTTCTTGGATTCAACATAAGTGGCTTGCCTTTCTCTTTTGTGTGCAAATGACGGCATGTCAAAGCTCCAGGAGCAGCAAGTGCTCTTAATCGGGAAAACATCTTTTCTTTTATCTGGTGAAATAGAAAAATAAACCGCTAGTGAGAAAAATGTAGAACTGAACATGCAGCAGGTGTTACTTTTCAAAAGTAGATTTAGAAATCTTATCTTTCCATGTTACTGTAGTTGTAAAAAGGCAGAAGACAACTTCTCTGATAATTCTTTAAGTTTTTGGATAGTAATCACTTCCTTATTATTTATCCCTACACTCTCTTTCCTTTTAAATATTTTCTATTTCACAATATCAACTATATTTACTACAACTCATTTACACCTTCATTTTCTCATACCAGAGAAAAGATGATATTTACACATCTGTGACCTATTTTTTTTTTTTTTTTTTTTTTGAGACAGGGTCTCGCTTTTTTTTGTGGTTCAGGCTGGCCCTGAGCTCAGCCTCAAACTCACATCACAATCCTCCTGCCTCTGCCTCCCGAGTGGTGGGATTACAGGCGTGAGCCACCACGCCCGGCACTGTGGTATGTGGTACTGGTTGCTGCTGGGTGTGGGTCTCCATACCCAGTATTGTTATGTGGTTACCGGGGAATCGAACCCGGGCCCTTGCGCTTAGCAAGACAGGCGCCGGAACCACTGAGCTAACTCCCCGGCCCTGTGACCTATTTTTTTTGCTTATGAGGATGTCCTCAAGGTACATGCATTTGAGTATGAATGACTCAATCTTATCATTTTTAATGGAAGAGTAATACTCCATTCTACAAAAGAACCACATCTTCTTTATCCAATCTCTAGTTGATGGACAGTTGGGTTGTTTCCAAGATTTAGCAATCACAAACTGAGCTGCTATACACATGGGTGCACATATGTCGCTGTGATATGAATCTTTTAATTCTTTTGGGTATATGCCTAGCAGAGCAATGGCCAGGTCAAATGGGACCTCCAGTCCTAGCTTTTTGAGGAATCTCCACACTGATTTCCACAGAGGATGTACAAGCCTACACTCCCACCAACAGTGGAGAAGGGTTCCTTTTTCTCCGCAGCCTCGCCAACATTTGTTGCTGGCTAATTCTGAGATAGCAGCCATTCTTTGTGGAATGAGATGAAATCTCAGTGTTGCTTTCATCTGCATCTCTCAAAGGACCAATGATATGAAGCATTTCTTCGTATACTTCTTAGCTGCTCTTACTTCTTCCTCTGAAAAGTATCTGCTCATTTCAGATGCCCCTTTTTGAACTGGCTCTTTAAATTTGGGTGGGCTGATTTTTTATTTTTTATAGAATATTCTAGATAGTAGCCCTTTGTCTGAGAAACAGCTGGTAAAGAGTCTTTCCCATATTGTTGGCTGCCTTTTCGCTCTGTTGGTGGTTTCCTTTGCTATGCAGAAGCTTTTAATAGAATGAGATCCCATTTGTTGATTTCGTCTGACAATTCTAGTGCTATCAAGGTTTTGTTCAGAAAGTCTTTCTCTAAGCCAGTGTCTTTAAGAGTTTTACCTAACCTATTCAAATTCTTTATTCCAGACCTAGAATTTTAATGTGCTACATTCAAAGTCTACATTTAATATATCAGAATTTTTGTCTTTGAAAACCTGTTAACATTAAAAATCATGAAAATTGGCTAGAAAAATATGAAATAACTGTTGTCCTTTCACACTCATCATAAACATGGGGCTTTTCAAAATGAAAAACTACAAGTTAAATGTTAATATCTGGATGTAACAGATTCTTCTGCTTGCCAATATTCCTACTTAGAATTAGGATTTACAACATTCATTTATGTCACTTAATCACTACCATTTTAATGCAGTAAATTTTTAATTTTTTACATTAAGCTATTATTTCAAATGAAATTTCCATTTGCTGAGAAATTCACAATATGTTAGGGAACAGAAAACAATTTACAGTAGATTTTTTTATTAAAGTGAAATTAAGGTAACAAAATTAACTATGTTAAAGAAAATGAGACAGAGGCATAAAGAAATTCTTAAGCTTACAATCAATACCTTCATCTGTGTAGTTCCAAAATATTTTATTACTTGTAAGGAAACATCATACTCACTAAGCAGTTATTTCCCTTCCTCTACCACCAATCTCCTTTTTATCTCTATGGATTTATTTCATCAGCCTATTTCATAGAAATATAGTATTGAAATATGACTACAAATATAAAAAACTTACATGATTATTCACACTATCAAGAATCAACAAATACTACAAAATGTTTCTTCAAAAATGTTAATGTCATGAAAGACAAATAACTACTGTAACTTAAAACCTAACAAATGATAATTAAATGCAAAACCTGATCATGGATTGGAGTGGACATCAAAAAGAGTATATTACACTATCAAGGACATTATTGAGTTAACCAACAAAGTTGGGAAATATGCTATAGATGATATAGAACTATTATATATGTTTTAAATGTGAATATGATATGTGCACAGAAGATATTCTTGCTGTGAACCCAATCAATGAATGTTAAGACCTGTATGGCAAAAATTTATGCTAAATTCTCTGAAAACAGAAATCAAGGAGGACATTAGGCAATGGAAACATATCCCTTGTTTCTAGATGGGCGGAACTAATACAGTCAACAGTCTTCCAAAACTGATACATAGATTTAACGCAATCCCAATCAAATTATCATCAGAATTTCTCACAGAAGTAGTGAAAACAATCCTAAAACTCATACGGAACCAGAAGAGACGCTGTATAGCAAAGGAATTCTGGGTAATAAATGCAGGAGGCATCATAATCTCTGATTTCAAGTTATAGTACAAAGCTACTTTGATTGGCTCAAAAACAGACATATGAATCAATGGAACAAAACAGAATGCAGAAACAACCCCAGGCACATTTAGCAACCTGATGTTTGAAAAAGGGGCCAAAATGGCAGAAAGAGAGCCTCTAATATATAGTATTTCAAAAACTGGCTTATCTACATGGACAAGATTAAATCTAGACGTATACCTCTCACAATGTACTAAACTGAAATCAAAATAGATCAAAGATCTAAATGTTAAAACAGAAACAATCTGCTGGAATATCAAACAAGTGAAACTCTTGAAGACACAGGCACAGGCAAAAACTTTCTGAACAGAATCCTGACTGCACAAGAAATAACACCTAGAACCAATATGTGGAATCATATCAAAATAAAAAGTTCCAGCACAGCAAGGGAAAAAACTAACACAGTGAAGAAATAACGTACAAAATAGGAAAAAAAATTTGTTAGCTATTCCTCAAAGAGCAGGCTAACATCCAGAATTATAAATAATTCAAAAATTAGACTCTCCCCAAAGAAAAGACCCAAACAAAAAATGGACAACTGTAATGAATAAAAATTTCTCAGAAGTACAAAGTCAATAGATACATGAAAGAAATGCTCAACATTGCTGGTCAATAGAGATATGAAAATTGAAATAACACTGAGATTCCATCTTACTATAAAAAGAATAGCCATCACTAAAAAATAAAATAAAACAAATATTGGGGAGGCCGCAGGGAAAACATAACCCTTCTATATTATTGAAGGGAATATAAACTAGTACCGCTACTTTTGAAATCAGTAGAGAGGTTTCTCAAAAAAGACAAAATTAAAAATTCCATTTGACCCAGCTATTTCCCTTTAGAATTAAAGAATCATATTACAGTGATACATGCATACTCAGATTTATAGCAGCAGAGTTCATAACAGCTAAATATTGGAAGTAGCCTATATGTCCATCAACAGATGAATGGATAAAGAAAATACATACTACAGTGTCACAATGGAGTTATTACTGTGCAATAAAGGAGGATAAACTTAAGTCCTTTGCAGGAAAATGGATGCTTCTTGAGACTATAATGTTAGGTGAAATAAATCAGACATACAACCTCAAATATCATATGGTTTGTTTGTTTGTTTTTTGAGACAGGGTCTCACTTTGTATTTCAGGCTGGCCCTGAGCTCAGCCTCAAACTCACATCACAGCAATCCTCCTGCCTCTGCCTCCTGAGTGCTGGGATGACAAGTGAGCCACCACGCCCAGCACTTGTGCTATGTGGTACTGATTGCTGCTGGGGTGAGTCTCCATGCCCAGTATTGTTATGTGGTTACCAGGGATCGAACCCAGGCCCTTGCGCTTGCAAGACAGGCGCCGGAACCACTGAGCTATATCCCTGTCTCCACATGGTTTCTTATATGAGAAAACCAAAATAAAAATAATGATCAATTCCCCATGAGGAATGTAATTATTATTATTGTAAACATGTACTAATAAAAGATAAAACTTGGCTCTGCATATACACCACACAGTATAAAGGGGAAACCTTTAGATTGTATGTATGCAACCTTTCTTTTGAAATTCAGAATAAAATTTAAAAGAAAAATCTACACAGTAGTATCAAGTGCACTAAGAAATGCTAGAGTGGCATTTAATTGCCTGATAAGACTTCAGTGAAAACTGCAATGGCCTTAAATGTAGGGCTGGAAGATATAACCTCCTCTGTATACCAATTGTTATAAGAAAAATCTCTGAATTTACTTCTCTTTTCAAACTTCTAACAGAGACAGTCTTTGATAAGTAGAAGTCCAAAACTACCAAAGGACTGCTTAGAGTTTACATAAAAGCTTGACATAGTGGCCCATAAATCCCAACACTAGGGAGGCTAAGGCAGGAGGATGTTAAGTTAGGGACCAGACTAGGCAACTTAGGGAAATTTATAGAATTAATCCAGAACCACTACTACTGCTACTCAGAACTGTGTGTGTAAAACACAAGCAAGAGGTTTTATATCTTGCCTTTTACATCACAGAGATTTTTAACCTTTATGTAAGGTCAGCAAGAACTTCAAATAAGAGATATTTTAAAAGAATTGTATGGGTAGATCAAGACAAAAGGATAATCTTATTCATAACTTCAAGAAAGTAACTTAAGAACAGAGGGCTTTAAAGAAACAGGAAGAGAGTGGAAAATGAGAACAACGATGATGGCTACAAGGAAACACTGGCAATCACAAACTTCATAAATGGGTCATTAAAAACCGACTTACGGCCTACCCATGCAGACAGTGCTACTGGACGCTGATGGAGGAGGGTGCCACAAGCCCAGGAGCTCAGGGCCAACCTCATAATGCAGTGAGACACCCAGCTCAATAGAACAAAAACAAAAAGGAACAAACAAGAAGAACTGAAACACAAGTTTTCAGAAAAGTGTTCAAGTATCAACAACTGTACCACGGGTAAACCTCACGAGCAACGATGCCGCCACTGCACAAAGTTCAGGGGCTTTGGCCCTGCCGTAGGGCAAGCCTTGCATTCCCAAGAACCAAACCAAAACCAAACCAAGCCTTCTGGAATCTGGAACATCTTTCTCATGAAAGACACTATAAACAAGACTAAGTAAATAAAAGAATATGAGAAAATATCTGGTTCATATATAAAGAATTTTATCTGGAAAACATGAAGAACTCCTACAAATTACAAAGACAAACCCAAGAGAAAAATAAAGAAACAAGCAAGGCATCAAAGAAATAAATACATAGACAATAAACATCTGAAATGATTAACCTCAGTGGTAACCATAGAAGTATAATTAAATCTTCAAGAAATTTGAATACCTAAAATAAGAACTTTTGCTAGTCTTTTAGAGGGAAATTCCACCATCTCTGTAAATTTTGTTTATAAAACCCTCACCCTGATAATTCCAATTCTAGAGTCTCTATCCTAGAGAAAAGCTCACAAAGGTACACAGTAGGACTAGTTGCAAGCCAGGCATAGCAGTGCACACCTGTAATCTCAGCATGCTGGGAGGCAGAAGCAAGAGGATCAGAATTTCACACCCAGCCAGAGCAATTCAGTGAGGTCTTTGCCTCAAAATAAAAACAAGCTGGAGATGCATCTCTGTGACAGCTCTGGGGTCCAGTCCTAGTATTAAAAAAAAAAAAAAAAAAAGACAAGAACCAAAAATTCAACTCTAATACACTTTCTCTTTAGAGATAAAAAGTGAGAAATAATCTAGATACTAGCTCAGTAAGATTTATTAAGACACTATGTAATGAAAAAGGTAAACATGCAGATTATATGGAGCACATTTATTATTTCCTGCAAAGTATATATTTATAAACTTATATGTAAATGCAAACAAAGATTTGGAAAGATAGGAGAGGGCAAAGAGAGGGGTTAGAACCTGTATAAAGTGACTTAATTTTTCCTTAATGTAACTTAGTATCACTGGAAAAACATCTTAATAAGGTTGTATTTATACATTACCTGAATATTTTTAAAAAACACCTAAATCTGTCATTCAGGGAAAGCAAAATCTACTGAACCTAAAATCATATTGTTTACTTTTTTCTGACATAATTTTTATTTTTATTTACCTTAAGAGTTTATTTAATATATTCACATTTCAAAATTAAAGACACAAAAATAAAGGTAATAGTGGTTTTTATCTTACCCGCTTCTCTTTGTTTTATTCTTTCTTCCCATCCTTCCGTCTTTTCCTTTTTTGTGGTATTGGGATTGAAACCAGAACCCTACAATGAGCTACATCTCTTGCCCTTGCACCCTTCTTTTTTTTGGTCTTTATAAAACAGGGTCTCACTATGCAGTTCAGACCTTGAACTCACTTTGTAGCCCAAGCTGGCCTCAAACTCAAAGCAATCTTCCTGCCTCAGCCTCCCAAGTATGGAGACTCCCTAGCCCTAGATTGTAACAAAAAAGTAAGGAAACAAATTTTATGTATATGGTGGGGTGGTAGGGTGGGTAGGGCTATGGGAAAAAATGAGAATTAAGTTGTGTCTTATACTGGTACAAATCCCCATTATGGAGTGCAATCATGATGTGTATATTTAATGTACCAATAAAGATAAAAAAAAAAATTTTAACTTGGTCAAGTTAGCCAGACAGAACTTGTGATCCCCCTGAATAGCCGGTATTATAGGTGTATACCACTAAGCCCAGCTTGTTCTGTCTCTGCAAGTAAGCACATAATGTAACTAATTTCCTAACTAACGTAGGCTGTTTTAAATGTTTAAAGATCTATGAAAATTTTTTTATCTAGAAACATTAATGAACAAATTATCTATATCTGGCAGGCAGAGCCTGCGAAAGATCAATAAAAAGAATCCAGCAATAGTCTGCAAGAGAGCAGTGGGCCAACCCAAAGGGACTGCAGCAGCAGGGTGAAAGGCTGGGGTTTTATATTTTTAATTACATGTTTATATTTTAGCATGAGGAGGAAGGGCTGGAAGCGTCATCCTAGGAATGCTTTCATCCGGCCATACTGGTCATGCTGTCCAGCTCTGGGACAGCCAGGTGTTGTGTAGACTGAGGAATGTTTCATTCTGTGGGGCTCAGTGTCCCTGGCATTGCTTGAAATAGTTCTTCTGAGTAAAATTAACAAACATGGAAAGATTAACTTAACAGTTACTGACCAAGAGGATCAGAATAAAACACATATACTGCAGTATTTGAAAGGGACTTCTGACATCACACTGAGAGCAAGAAACAAATGCTGTTCTTCATTACCTGCCAAGCAGTCAGATCTCACAGTTCTTGTGCTTACAAGGTGGGAAGCTCATGACTAGACTCTAACTCAGTCAGCTGGAGTGTGGCCTTTAAAGAAATAATGAAAAGCAGCCATAGCTCCCCATCTTCTGTTTGTAAAGGAAAAACAATCTATCCCTCACTTTACACATTTCAAATACCAATTAGGAAGACATACTGTTTCTCACATATTATGCTCTCAAAATAGCACACTACTTATCACCAGGTATGTGAGGGGTTTCCTACCTCCACACATTAAACGGTACCAATTCAGGTATTCGGTAATTCAATGCAATTCTGACACTACCTGTAGAGGTTAAAGGCGCATCCCAACAGACTGCCCCCATTTCAAACGTGACCTACAAGGAGTAGGTTGTCACCCCCACTTTCAGCTGGCCAGCTTGTGTTTGGGTTCCCACTACTATCTCCTCAGTAGATTTAATAATTTGCTAGGATGGGTGATAGTATACAGGGGAAGACTTTACTTAACATATCAGCTTATTATAAAAGGCAATAAGGACACAGATGTACAGGGCAAGGTTTAGAGGAAGGAGGTGCTGCACGATCCCAACGCCTTAACCGTTCCCTATCCAGAAGCTCTGGAAATCTAGTTTACGGATTTTATAGAGCTTAAGGTCCAGCACCACCCCTCCCAGAGGACATGGGTGGGGCAGGAAGTTCCCATCCTCCAGTCATCTGGTCTTCCTGGTGACTACGCCAGGTGGTCACAGGGGTTTACCATGAGTAACAGGCAGCTCCTATCACTAAGGACATTCCAATGGTTTTGGATTTCTTTGCCAGGAACCCCAATAGGACAAAGTCCAAATACATTTTAGGTAACACTGCACTATTTTCATATGTAATTATGACTGAGATAATTATATAATTTCTATAATTTATAATGCTTCTTCCTTGAGCAGAAAAATTTGTTTTGTGTGTATATTTTCAAATACATAAGCCTTAAACTGTGCTTTATTTTAATTAACGAATTTACATACTTACCCAGATTTTCCCTGGATCACAACTCTAGTTACTGTAAGTCTTAGACAAATTAAAAAAAAAAAGAAAAAGCAATAAAACACAACTAAAGTTCAGAGATGCTCCAGAGTCCTACCATGGTTTCTATTTCTTGTTTCAAATTTTTCAAACCTTGAGCCTTTGGTGACTTTGTTCCTGATTCTTTAATGTATTCCACCCCCCGCGCCACCTTTCCTTTTAAAACCATTTTTAAGACAAAATTTGATTTACTAGTAAAATGATTTTTTTCTCTAAATTCTCAGAGCTCTTCAGTTACTTCTAATATGTCATCTATGTACTTCAATTATTTCGTCTGCACTTGTACTTGGACGTTTTAATTCACCTACTCATGTTTTTATAACTTAAAAATTCTGTTTTAAATGTTTAAAGACTCTCTCAAGACCATTCCAGATTATTCTAAAGTCTTTAGTACCTAAACAGACACTTTTGGCCCCTTTCATGGCATAATTCCTATCTATGAGCTCTTTAAAAAAAATAGAGCTGATCCTTGACAAAAGTCTCCTACATATTCTATCCTGTGAAAACCAACCTTTGGAGGTAGGAAAGGTACTTCTATGAAAGCCATAGGGCTTAAAAGCCTAAAACTAGTTTCTAAATTTGTTTCTGTTTTAAGTGGCTACCTACTTAAGGGTAGAATCCCAAACCCACATTCAAATAAGCTGAAGGTTTCAGATTCTTTCGATGGGAGGTAAGGATCTTACCTCTCACCTCAGTCCAGGGTGGATGCCCCACTGACAGGGAGGACAGCTTTCCCAGGTCTCACAGATTCAAACCGTGGCCCTTAATGTTGAGCTGGGCTCAGGAAACCAGGCCCTGTCTCTGCAAGCAACCAGTATTTGACCCTGTTATATTTATGGTTCCCTGTCCATCCACAGGACTCTCACCTAACTCCAGCTCGCTGCTGGAGGATCTTTCTTACATCCTGCCTGTGGAGACTTCTCTTTCTTGCTTTCACATCTGACTCTGTGAATCTTCACTTATCATGACTCTTCTTTTGAGCAGGAAAGGGAGATTCCGATATGGAACTACGTGACCACCCTAAAGGAGAAGTTGATTCATTCACCTTAAATCTCAGCTTATTTACTTAGTCATCTACTGAGTACCTACCACAAGCCTGGGCCTGAGTAAGGCTTAAAGCAGTACTTCTCTCTCATTCCCATGAAGCTTACATCACATCAGTCCACGTCTTTTCAGTGCTCATGGAGCATGTAATATTACCTTAATGCTCTACTAGCAATAAAGCTCAAAGGCTTTCCTTTTTAAATTAAAAAAAAAAAAAAAAACTATGAACATGGGCAAAACCAAGAAAAATATCTACCTTACCTTTTCTTGACTGTTTTTAAATTTAAAAGCATATTAATATAGGCTTTCCAGGGTTTACTTTTTCTTAACGTGTGTGTCTATGAATTACCTTTACTACTTCAATCTAACAATTAGACACGGTGATGCAAACCTGTTACACTCAGGAGGTTTAACGCAGGGAGATTTTGAGTTGAAGATTGGCCTGGACTACTTAGCAAGAGCCTTTCTCAATGAAACAATATTAAATTACATGAAATTTTAAAAAACAACAAGAAAAGGGGTACAAGCTGCTGTAAGCAAACTGCATTGATTTTATTTTTTTTATGACAAAATCTTCTTTGTAAGAGATTCCTGACTGAATTCCTTTAAAGAACAAATTGTTATAGGCAGCTTTTAAATTTCAGATTTCACTACAGATCTTTTCAGGACTCTGCTGCATGAAAAGCTCACATCTCTTTTCTTTTTATTTATTAATGTACTCTAGAAAGCACTAGCATCTGGCTGTGAAAGTAGAAATTCTGCAGTTTCTACTGTATTTCTAATAATTAGGCAAACAATAGCATACCACTAAAAATATTATAGTAACACAGTGATAAAAAATGTACTTAGAGCATCTCTCTCTCCCCCCAAACATAACTGAAAAGTATTAACAAAATAGGATGGCAAACACTCAAATAAATGGAGGAAAAACTAAATTTTGTCTCTGTCATTTCAAAAAGTGGGGTTTTCACTCAGGAGGCTGAGACAGGAGGCTCACTGAAAGTTTGAAGCCCGCCTGGACAACATAATGAGCTCAAAGCCAATATGAATTACAACATGAGACCTTGTCTCAAAAGAATACCAAACAAAAATAATTAAGGAGTGGGGTTTTGAGGTGTTTTGTTTAGTTTGGATTGTGTGTGTGTGTGTGTGTGTGTGTGTGGTTTTGAGACAGGGTCTCCATAAGTTGCTAAATTGCCCAGGCTGGGCTCAACTTGAGATACTCCTGCCTCAACTTCTCAGAATGCTGGTATTACAGAAATGTGCCACCACACCTGGCTTTTAGAAGTTTTAGAAGAACTGATCCTACATTTGTGCGGTTCTTCCAGAGTAGACAGCCTTACTTACCACAATGAGATCTTTGCTACCAAAAGATTCTTAGCATTATAATCTAATCTGCAAAGAGGTAGACTGCCTGAGGTAGGCAAATCTAAAAACAGTATGAAATATATTTCATTTTAAAGAAAAAAGAACCTAGAAAACACATCTTGCAATTAGCAGTTAAGATTAACAATCTGCTATATGAGCTCTTCTATTTTCAACTCCTGGTGACAATCTTGTTCCTATTAAATATTGAATTCAGTCTGTACAGCAGAGACAACATCACCTATCAAACCTAACCTCACCAATAACTCTGAGTGACTCTGTGTAAGAGTAATATATTTAAAGACCTTAAGTGTCATTCATATTATATAGGACTTTATTAAGTGTAGAGGAAAATAAAACTTAGAAGTAATTCTATATATTTATCTACGGTACTGGGTATTGAACCTAGAATCTTCACACACTGATCTGTATTCCCAGCCTTTTTTATAGTGGACCCTCAACCTATGAACTCAATCTGTTCCAGAGAGCTGGTTTTAACTAAGTCAACATAACAGATGTGGATGTTCACCTGGATATATGATACAGACAACAGGAGGCAGATGACTGTTCCATTAACCTAATTAACACAAGGCATAATTTGAGGGTCCACTGTATTTTGAGATAGTGTCTCACTAAGTCACTAAATTGCCCAGGATGGTTTGGAACCTACAATCCTTCTGCCTGCGCCTCCCACAGCATTGAGATTGCCAAATATTAGAACTGAGGATAGTTAAAAAGAGAATCTGAAAAATGGGCTTATTACCACCTGGAGAAATGGTATGATAGGGAAAACACCTCTGTATCACTTTATGTTTTAGAGATATGACGAAGAACTAGAAAGATGAGTAAAAACAGCATGTAAAATCAAGCTGCGCACTTCAGAGTTTCTTAGATATGCCACTTGGAGTGGCCACTGTCCCTCACCTTACCTTGCCTTTTTTAAAGAGCAAGGGCTGATAAAAGTAGGATGTCCTCAAAGTGAGAGGAAGTGAAACTCCCTTTATGCGGGTGTTTACAAACCAACTGAAACTGAAACTGTGAGGCTTTTGGCTGCTGGAAAAAGACTCTCAAAGGCCCTTGCAGTGGAGGAGGAGGGAAGAGAAGAGAGACACTCAGCCCCACAAAGACAGAAACTTTTAATACTACTCACTAGAAACGCCATGACTTGGTATAACCAGCCAAAGCTTTGTAGCCACCTGGAGGTAAATCTAGGTCTGGCCTCAGCTAACTACCTTGATAAGCTGTGAGCAAGGTATCCTCAAACAGCCCCATACCCAGTCTGGAATACATTTTTACCAGTCTGGGATCAAATGGGGGAGAAACTTGGATAATATAATATAGCTGTTCATAATACTAAATTTATTGTTTTGATGTTATAATTAGGATCTCCCACCATTTTGGTGCTAAGTCCTTTATTTTCAAAAAGGATGGACAGAATAGATTGGATTGCAATCGCTTTTAAGAAGGTCCTATGGGATACGTGTGTTCAAAGTAAGTGTAATATTTTGAGGGGGATTGATAGTAAAGTGACTTTTACTGTAATATATTTTTGAAAAATTTTAAGAAAATGAAGGTCCTTACTTAACCTTCACAGAATCAAATGTTGGCATATATCTGGTCCCCAAAGTTCCCTCTCTGTATATTTGTTGGTTTGAAATCAGGCCTTACCATATTATAACTTGAGCTGGCCTACACATAAATTTTTTAAAAAACTGTCCATAAAACCCACTCTGGGTATACACAATTAAAAATCTTATTTTCTCATCAATAAAATGAAGAGGAGTTCCCTTTTGCACAACTGTACATAGTAACATAAAGTATTCAGCCCTCAGAGCTTTATCATCATCATGAACTGGATTATGTGACTTGAAGGTTGACTGAATAAAACCCATGGTGAGCCAGTGTAATACAGAGGTCAGAGGACAAGCCCCGGAGTCCAACTGCCTGAATTCAAATGCTCGCTTTTGCTAGTTAAGTGAGTCTCAGTCAAGTCCGGACCACCCTAAAAGGCTGCTATTTAGTCATTCAAATGGGAATTAACAGCAACAGCTAGCTACTAAATAGGGCCAGTTTGAAGATTTCAATTAGATAATCCCCATAGGACACATCACAATGCCCTTGCATGTAAGTTATCATAAGCATAACTGCAGACTAAGGCCGTTAGACACTGCTTTCTAATTGCCTGCTAGGTTTGTCACCAACATCCTCTATGGATGAAATCCATATTAAGAAGCTACGAGGATAATCATGATTAACATTCATTTAAAATATTCCAAATTAAAATCCCTAAGTCAAGAATGACAATATGAATTGCATACTGATCCAGGCAACATCAACTATCACCCTAAACATTACCTACAGAATGACAGCATTCATTACTCTTGAAATGTGTAAATACTGATCAAAAGAAGTATAAAATGTAACCATATGAAGAAACGATGACTTTCATATAAACTACTAGTTTCATTTTTACAAAATAGTTCAATTTTTATAAAATCAAATGTAACTCATTTAGCATAAGCTGTCTTCTCTACAATGCTCAGTAAAGGTTTTCGTGCAAATGTGTCTTAAAATATCGCTAGTCTCTCTGAAATTAATCAACATAAATTAGAACTTTAGCAGTATAAGAATTTAATATAGATTAAGCTTTTAGGTGAGATTAAATAAAAATTAGCCAAGAGGAGTATTATAGCAGTTTTTAATTTAACAAGAAACTGAAATGGTAAATGAGTCTCTCCTTTAATGTGTTTTCCTAAGTATATTTATAAAACAAAAACGTACACAAATATCTTCCAAGAGTGTAACTCATAAGCAGGTCTTCATAAAACCTATCAACCAGGAATGCGTTACTCTCTAAAGGAGGGAGAAATACGGAAGTGTTGGCCAACATTTCCTCTTAGTGTATTATAAAGTTTATATGAGCACTTCTGACCTCCCACTTTTAACGTTTTATAACTCCCCAAAACCGTATCAGTACGGTTACAAACCAGGGCTCAACGCTGATTAAAAATCCAAGATTAGTGCCCATCACTAACTATGAAGTCAGACTGCTTGAGTCTGAATCCAAGATCTCACTGAAAAGTACGCATTGTCTTGGGGCAAGTTACTCAACCTTCCGAAGCCTTAGTTTTCTTCGTTTGTATACTGAGATAATAACAGTACCAACCTCAGTTTATTGGGATAATCCACTTAGTAAACAGTGCCTAGCCCATCAGTAACAACAGTGCTTCTACTGTTACCAACAATTGCAACACTAACAACAACGCAATAGACTGCTTTATAGAAGTGACAGCCACAAGCATAACTAAAGTCAATCTACAGACGTGAAGGATGTAACGTTTTCTAAAGGGGCACTTCTGTTGAGGTTATTCTGATCACGTTTCTCACGCGAGCCAATACAAGTATTCTAGAATCATCTTCCAAAACAAAACAAAAAAATACTGTCTAAGGCTACAAACTCCACAGTGCACAACTAATTGGCGATCGCGAGCGTTAAAAAAAAGCACACTTGCCAACCCCGGTGCACAGATGCCACTTCTTCAGAACAGACAGCAGCACTTCAATTGTACAACTTCCCACCCCGCAGCAACTCTTTCTTTCCTACCGGCAGAACGAGATCCTGCCTAAGGGGTTTAGAGTCACAAAATCGGTCCTTACCGGAGGCCAGAGAGAGATGCTCGTTACCAGGAGGCCAGAAAGGCTGGACCCCGGGAGGGAGGCTGGGGTGGGGGCGCCCCGGCAGCGGCGGGCGGGAAATGAGGGAAAGCGCTGCCCGAAGCGTGCAGCCGGAACCGCCGTGGACGGTGCACCGGGGTCTCTCCGGACGTGACCCACCCGCAGCGCGGGGCGCACGCGCGGAGGCCGCGCTCGGCTCCCAGCTCGCGACGCCCAGCGGTCAGCAGAGCACCGCACCCAGACCACTCCCGCCTCGGCCCAGCCGCGCCTTACCCGGAGCCTTGTCCTGCGACAGGTGGTTCTGCGGACTCAGAGGCTGCGGGCCTGCCGCCCGCCGCGCGATGTTCAGCCCTGCGACCGCCTGGCCCAGCCCGGCCCGGCCCGGCCCGGCCCTGCCTTGCCCTCCTCACCCCAGCTCCGCGAAGCTTGCGCCAGCTCAGCCCCACACTGGCGTGGGCTGTCCCGCACACATCAAGGGAGCCGGGAAAGCGGCGCGGGCCGGCGCGGCCCTGGTGGACGGACAGGCGCGCGGGCCAATGAGCGGCTGGGGCCTGCCGGGGGCGGTGCTTCGAGCACCTTCCTCCTTTTGGTTGGTTCCTCTTGGTTAACAGTTCGGGGGGCCGCGCGCGCGTCCCCGAGTGGGCGCGACCCTGAGACGTCGAAGAACCAGGTAGAGTGGGATGACTTCCGAGGCGGGTGGCTACGGGAAAGCCGAGGATTCCTCAACTCGGCCTTTCTTCAGCGCACTCCCGACACTGGCTTGGGGAGGAGTGGCGCGTCGGCTGCGCGCTCGCGCGAGGGGACGCTGTGCGCAGGCGCGAGGGTTCTGTCGGCGGGTACCAGTCTCAGAATCCCAGGAGGCTGGAGAAACTGTGTCAGGTTTGGGGTCCTTCCTTAACGACCCTTGAAAGAAAGGAGAGAATGGAGGAGAGACTTAAGAGCTGGATGCAAGGCAAGAGGATGGAAAGGGAGAAGAGGGAGGTCCCCGGAAATACGAGGCTTTAGTACTGTAGTAAGAAGTACTGAACACTGTTTCAGAGCTGTTTTTCCTTGGGGTGTGTAGGACTCGTTTCCTGCAGAATTCGTGCCACTCGCACCTGCAGGGAATTTACATTCCTAATAGCACCGTTACTATAAATAGATATTCAGTGTTTTCTCAGAAAAGCCCCGGAGCACCAAATTATCAAGTTCTTGAAAACATCAGAGACCACACTTTCTCACATAATACCCACCCAGGATTCTGGGGGATATTTCTTCATCTTTATTTCAGAAAATATCATTAAGAATTCCTCATTGTAATCGAATTCGTATAGTCATGAAACTAGGGAGGGTAATGACAGTTTAAAAAAAATATGTACAGGCTAAACAGGAAACAAGGCAGATCAAATAGGAGAATCGAAAGTGTAAGGCACGGTGGTACAGGCTAGTAATCCCAGCTACTCCGGAGACTGCGGCAGGAAGATCACAACTTTGAGGCCAGCCTCAGTAAATTAGTAATGATACTGTCTCAAAGAAATTTAAAAAGCACTAGGATGTAGCCCAGTCCCCAATATCATAGTCAATCAATGATGGAAATGTAGGATAGCGAAAATTGTGAAGCAAAGAGAAGTGAACTTCCCTTCTAAAGTCTGACAATTATGTGAATTCCAGAGCAGTGTCCTACTCTGAACTTTGAAGGGTGAGGCATGTGAAGGAACATTGTAGTTAGATGATAAGTGATAGGTACGGCAGCTATGGTAACCACCACAGTAAAGGAGAGCTATAAATAAGCACGACCTAAAATAACCCTGCTCACCAGACCCAAGGTGCACCTCGGTGAGAGAGGGAAACTTCAGAACTGCAAATGTCTTTGTAAGTGCTTGATCAGTAGAAGCACTTTTTGTCTTTGACAGACATTTTGGCCTGTATTGGAATAATCCCATGTTGAAGATTTGTAGAGAACTAGTGTGGTGATGCGCACCTGTAATCCAACCCTTTCGGAGGCTGAGGCAGGAGGATCTCAAATTCAGGCCTAGCCTAGTGAGACCTGTATCAAAATAAAAAATAAAAAAAGGTTGGGATATTGTTCAGTGTGTGGGCCCTGGGTTCAATCCTAAGTATGAGGGGGAGTTCATCATGGATGAGACTTATTTAGATTAAATTGACATGGAAGCATTCTAAATATTTGGCCCTTTAAAAAAAAGACTATTTAATGCCAAAAGAAATCTGGTCTTCATTAAACCACATATCTGCTAATGTCAAGGAGGCAGACATCTATTTTACTGGACTGTTGTCAATTCACAGGTCCTTTCTCCTAGTTACTTCCTGTGATTGATCAAAGGCTTTCTGATAAAAAAAAATTACAGACTTTTGCTAGAAAAATAAACTAGTTGTTCTATTCACACAAGCCCCACAGAATTCCTTGCATCACTTCCAGCCATCCAAATATTCAGCCTATAGTCCCAGCTACTTGAGGGGCTGAGGTAGAAGAGTCAGGAGGCCAAGAGTTCAGGGCAGCCTGGGTAATAGAGTGAAACCCCCTTTTGTAATGCTCAGGACTTCTCCCTCATCAACAGTTCTACACCACAATCTAACAGGGTGTTTGTGTTACAATTTATTTCAGTTGTGGCACTATCTGCCTAGAGATGGCATCACTTCCCTCAGAACAAAGGCTGGGTCCCCAAGACTGTCTTCACTTTAGATCTCAGTACAGCCTCAGGTTGTCCCTTCCCCCTCCTGCATTCAATTAATTTGCCAGGATAGCTCACAGGACGCAGGAAGAAACTTTACTTACTCTTATCAGCTTACTATTAAGGAAGTTTCCAAGTATACAGATAGATGAATAGCCAGATGGAAGAATTCATGGAACAAGGTACATGCAAAGGGCTGAGAGTTTCCATGCCCTTTCTGGCCCCACCAGAAAAGCCTGTACAGGTAACTACACATTCAACAGCCAAAAAACTCTCAGAGCCCATCCTTTTTGGAGTTTTATGGAAGCTTCATGATGTAGACGTGACTGATTACAGTATAAATCACCGGCGACCAGTGTTAGTTTCATTTGGAAGTGGGGGCCCCTGAAAATTCCACCTGATATCTAATTATATGGTTGGTTTCCCTGCCACCAGCCTCCATCCTGAAGCTATACAGGAACTTTCGAAGAGTTGCCTGTTTTTTTTTTAGGTTTTTTGAGACAGGGTC
Source organism: Petromus typicus (assembly GCA_004026965.1). Taxonomy (NCBI): domain Eukaryota; kingdom Metazoa; phylum Chordata; class Mammalia; order Rodentia; family Petromuridae; genus Petromus; species Petromus typicus. Next base: position 3,257 of record PVIR01025733.1, on the reverse strand, counting down.
TCGCTTTGTGGTTCAGGCTGGCCCTGAGCTCAGCCTCAAACTCACATCACAATCCTCCTGCCTCTACCTCCCGAGTGCTGGGATTACAGGTGTGAGCCACCACGCCCGGCACTGTGGTATGTGGTACTGGTTGCTGCTGGGTGTGGGTCTCCACACCCAGTATTGTTATGTGGTTACCGGGGAATCGAACCCGGGCCCTTGCGCTTGCAAGACAGGCGCCGGAACCACTGAGCTAACTCCCCGGCCCCCCGAAGAGTTGCCTGTTTAGAACAAAAGCACTCCTACCACCCAGGAAATCCTGAGGAAAAGTTACTAGCTCTGTAAATGTTCTGATATTACCACACAGAAAATGACAGTGGTGTTGGGAGTTGTGGTGTCAGGAACTGAGAATGAGGAACAAATATGAAGACGAAAGATTTCCTGAGTGTTCTATCTGCAAGGATCTTAGAAGCGCTGTCTGAGGGATCAAGACAGAAATCAAACATACACCTTACTATAGCACAGGTTTCCTGTCCTATAGGATGACATGTGGCTGTTGAACTCTTAAAAAGTGGCTAATTTAAATAGAGATATACACTGACACAAGTAAATATGTCTTTTTAACTATTGAACGTATGTCACAGTAACATTTTGGTTTAATTGAACATATTATTAAAAATAATTCCACTTTTTTCTTTTTTTCTCTGTATATGTGTGTTGGGGATTGGACCCAGGGACTTGTGCACACTAGATATACCATTATACTTCATTCTAGTCTTCCATTTTACTCTGTGGTTTTGTTTGTTTGTTTGTTTGTCTGTTTGTTTTTGAGACAGGGTCTCGCTTTGTTTTTTCAGGCTGGCCCTGAGCTCAGCCTCAAACTCACATCACAGCAATCTTCCTGCCTCTGCCTCCCGAGTGCTGGGATTACAGGCATGAACCACCATGCCTGGCACTGTGGTATGTGGTACTGGTTGCTGCTGGGATGAGTCTCCATGCCCGGTATTGTATGTGGTTCCCGGGGAATCGAACCCAGGTTCTTGTGCTTGCAAGACAGGCGCTGGAACCACTGAGCTATTTCCCTGGCCCCTTTTTGTTTTTTTCTTTAGTTTTGTGAGACAAGGTCTCGCCTTGTAGTTCAGGCTGGCCCTAAACTCCCTGTGTAGTCCAGGCCAGCCTTGAACTTGAAGCAATTCTCCTGCCCCTGCCTCCTGAGTGCTGGAATTATAGGTGTGAGTCACCACACATGGCTCTTTCCTTTTTACTTTTTTTTTTTTTGTGGGGGCAGGGTCTCGCTCTGTAGTTCAGGCTGACCCTGAGCTCAGCCTCAAACTCACATCACAGCAATCCTCCTGCCTCTGCCTTCCAACTGATGAGATTACAACAGGCGTGAGCCATCGACCCGACACTGTAGTATGTGGTACTGATTGCTGGTGGGCATGAGTCTCCATGCCCAGTATAGTATGTGGTTAACTGGGGATCAAACCCCGGCCCTTGCTCTTAAAAGACAGGCGCCAGAACCACTGAGCTAAATTCCCGGCCCTCCTTTTTTCACTTTTTAAATGCACTTAAAATTACATCATTGGAACCTAGGGTTACAGCTCAGTGGTAGAATGAATGTCCAGCATGATCGAGGCCTTGGGTTTGGTCACTAATGCAGAGAGAGAGAGAGAGAGAGAGGGAGAGAGAGAGAGAGAAAGCAAGCATCTGTTGGAAACTGCTGGATGGGGCTTCTAGTAAGGTTTATTTGAGGAACAGAGTCAGTTGGCATATGTGTTTGGTCTTTTTACCTTTTTTTTTTTTTTTTTTGGCCAAAAATGTTTAGAGGTACGACATCATCATTGAGCCACAAATCTGACAAACACAAAGATGAAGGCCTGAACTCTGAGGGTTCCAGGAGAACAGAATAGCCTGTACACATATGTACACATGTCCCTACCAGAAAAGTTAAAACAGCAAAGTAAGGTGCTCCTTTCATATGACAGGTTCTCTGTGACATGTTACCCATGTTACATGGGGATCTGCAAATGAAAGGGTCTGGGAAGGTGAACACAGCTGGAGATCAGGGGGAAACACAGATGGTGTCATAATGCCTAGAACCCACTCTACTGGTTTCTATGAGCAAAAAGAAAAGAACAGTTGTAACTCCCTGGGCAGTTGTCTTTATTCTGCAACAAACAGCAAGTTTTCTGGATGATTGAAAATAGATGTGTGGAAAGTTATTTAAAGTCACATACTTTAAACACAATGAGTATCTTCAGCACTGAGAAGACATTCTTATCAATTTACCATTGAACCTTTATCTGTTCAGTTTTGCTGAAATTGAGCTATTTGTTCTTTAAATGATGCTATTTTGGTTCAGTAATAGTTACAGTGAGTCACTAAGATGTCTCACTAGTTAATATTTAAAAGGCCAAAGGGAGTCATACATTTCTCTAGGTCTCTAGGAATAATGTAAGTGTGTAGACATTTTTCAAGTATAGATCTTTTTAAAATTGAATTTTAAGGTCTGATATCCAATACAGTAGGTTAGGGGTATATAAACCTAAGTATTACTGTGATCACTACTATTCTTACCATTACTACTAGATCTGGTATCTATAATTTGAACTAATAGAAGCTATGGCTATTCCAAAGAATACAGCCTAAATTAAGAAACTGTGATAGGAACAAGATTTTGTGTATACTTTAATAGCAAATGTTAAAAAGGACTTCCAGCCACAAACAAATGTGAACCAAGAATTCTCACCCAGGTTTCCTCCTGACACATAGGTGATATCAGACATTTATAATGTATAATATATATCCATTGAGCAGTTATTCTTTCCCAAGTGCTGCTCTAACATTTCTCATGTACACATTAAAATAATTTAATTGTCTTGACACAGTATTCTCTCTGAAGTAAGTATAATTATTACCCCCATTTAGACTTGGGATAATTCTCTCACGGGTGCCTTGGAAAAGGGACATAGCATCATACATACATATTGTGTAATATTTGTATGTGTAGTTCAATGATGTAGGAAGACTACGGAGTATTTGGAGCATTGTGTCACCACCCTTCTCTCCCCGGGAAGACTTGTTATAAGCTGTTAAAACCCTCCGTAACTCAGGTACAAATTCTAATCTTACCTTGTCAGTAGCTCCTAGTGTAATAGTCTACAAATGCACACGGGAATTACCCGGGAGCCTTAAAATAGTTGTTATGTGGGGCCAGGGAGTTAGCTCAGTGGTTCCGGCGCCTGTCTTGCAAGCGCAAGGGCCCGGGTTCGATTCCC
>PVIR01025732.1:0-24621 GCA_004026965.1 Petromus typicus | reverse complement strand
CTGGTCTCTGTTCTCTCTACAGAGGGCCAAGACGAACAATCAATAAAATAGACATTCGTATCAGAATTCCAAATTTCCTCAACAGATAAGAAAGAGAAGCTAGATGTAATAAGAATGACTATTATTTTTAGGCTTTTTGCTTTTACTACTGCCTCTTGCAGTGTTTTTTTATTAATACATATTTGCCATACATAATGATTAGATTCAACATGGAAACTTGGTACATGCACTATTAACAGTTTCAAATCCCTGCGTTTGGATGAAAGTAACTAATAGGGTAACATGACAAAGTCCTGACATTATTCATAAGCAAAAGACCTGATATTTCTAAAAATTTAGTCTGAGCCAGTAATGAAACGCAGTTATGGAGAGAGCTAGCACACTTTCAACAGTGTCAGGAGATATATGCCGTCCAGACTGAGGGAAGTAATTGCCCCATATTCGGGGTAGCGCGCTGGGCGAAACATCCTGACGGAGCTGAAGAAGAGTCTGGAAATAATAAACGATGCGGAATTACAGGGAAAGCGGGGCTATTTCTCTTCAGGAGAAACGTGGGTAGAGGTAGTGGGCTGCTTTCAGAGGGCGCAAGGTGCGCGGGGTCTCCTGCTCCCAGCGCTGTGGCTGAGCGCGGCTGCCCAGCGAGGGCAGAAAGCGGCCGGAGAGAGTCGCGGAAGGTGGGTGGAAGCCCAGAGCCGCACGGCCCTGGGGACCGGCTTCCAGCCCTTTCCCTCCAGTTCTCTCTGCTCGTGCAGCCTGTGGGCGCAGAAGGCTCTGCACAGCGAGGTGATCCGACCCCGGATCCGAACAGAGGATCCGAAGCGGAAGCGCCAGCCCCCTGGGACCTGCTCAGGAGAGCGCAGCACACTCACGAGAGGGGCTGGCAAGAGCGGCTGAGGACTTGGCACGAAGCAATCCTGGGCTCGCCCTTGAGCTGCACAGAAATGCATCGGACCCTCGCCAGCACACAAAGGACTTTGAGAACTGGCGTAGCCGACCGTCACCATCCCAGCTGTGCAGGGTCCACCGGACATTGCAAAAGGCTTGAAAGGGGAAGATCTTAAAGCATAGGCCGAAGATGGTGGGATGGAGCTGAAACTCAACCTGCCTAGGCTGATTGTCTTCTGAAACGAAAGCATTGACGTGTCCCGAAGGATTTATACAAGCCCCAGAGTCAGCATGTCTAGGACACCGCCCAAAAATATTTGATGTAAGAATGAGATGAAATCTTAACTCAGATGGCAAAAGGCAATCAATAGATGCTAATGAAAAGACACAGATTTTGGGATTACAGGGACAAGGGTATTAGACAATTAGCAAAATGTTCCGAAAGGCATTTGTGGGTGTGCTTGAAAACAAAGGGAAAATAGTATTGAAAAATACAATGGCTGAAATAAATTCACTGGATGGGCTCATTACCTTTATGTCATTGCAAGTTTATATGAATTATATTTTTAAATAATGGCTGTTTTTTGAAAGCCTATTTACAAATTCCTGAAAATTTAGCAGTTGGCTTCATAAACTAGCAAAGCTAGCTCTATAACAGCTGACACTTACCACAAACAGTCTGTTGTAATGAATAGTAAAATATCTCACACCATATCACTTAGAAAACTGAGTATAGAAAACGGCACTGGGATGTACCCAGTGAGAGATGAACACTGCTGCTTAGCGTGGTTAACTCACACTTCGGCAAATACTCTGTGAGAAGAGAGGTAAAAAGTCACATTCCCAGACTCCGATTCTTCCACTCCACAGCCACCTACAGTTTTGTGTTCACTCTGACTCTGGCCCTTTAATCTTTCCTGCTGTCCTCCTCCATAGCTCATTTCTTGGCACAAAGCAAGCTTTCTTTTTTCTTTTAGGTTTTTTTGAGACAGGGTCTCGCCTTTGTGGTTCAGGCTGGCCCTGAGCTCAGCCTCCAACTCACATCACAGCAATCCTCCTGCCTCTGCCTCCCGAGTGCTGGGATGACAGGCGTGAGCCACCACGCCCGGCACTGTGGTATGTGGTACTGGTTGCTGCTGGGCGTGAGTCCCCACACCCAGTATTGTTATGTGGTTACCGGGGATTGAACCCGGGCCCCTGCGCCTGCAAGACAGGCGCCGGAACCACTGAGCTAACTCCCCGGCCCAAAGCAAGCTTTCTTATTACTTTTTCATAGACAGTAGCTTGATTTAAACTCTAGATTTCAAAAATAACATTTTTGAAAATGCTGTGTTTTCTGTTCTGTAACCTGCAAGGGCTTCTGCTCTTGCTTTTCCCAGACTCCTACAATATACTTACGCCTTCAAGTTGACTGCCCCTCACAATATCCATACACCTTGCAGCTACTAAATCATGCTGACGATGGAGACCTTCTTGTACATTTGGCGCAGCCAAGCTTTCTGGTGGTCATATGCGTGTGATTTGTGCTCCTGCCGCCATCTGTGCTGGCCTTCCTCCCGACACTTAATTGCTAGAGCCCCCGGCCCTCGTTAGCAAGAGGAGGAACAGAGAAATAGCTGGAGATGCTGTGACTTCCGGCCTTCACCCTCAGATGGACCATTGATCACACATCCGCTATCGTCTGGATCCCCAGACCTCATTTGGGAAACACTACTATTTATTACTTTAGAACACAGTAGAATGTTTATGTCAATGAAAATCATCCCTGCACTTCAGGAATTTGACTCAATAGCTAATTTCTCTTAATTTGCACACAGCTGTTTTACCTGTGTTGACAATTTTCCTGAAGAAAAATGTTGCCCCATATGGAGTTAAAGGCCCTCTTGGCTTTGCCAGCGCTTTAGAAATAAATGGTGTGTTAGCGCAGTTACTTTTCAGTGAACCACGGGCTTGCCAAAGCTGCTCGTCCTCCCACGACACTGGATGCTAAAGTGAACTTTTACAAGCCGTGCCTGAGGCTTAAGGCTGGCTGGAGAGGAAAACAGAGCAGGCAACTGGTCTGAAAAAGCTATGAGATGCCTCTGTCCATCTGAGAACCCATATTTTAACATAAAATGGTTGAAATTTGTAATTAAGTTCAAAGGGGAAAACAGACGCCCCCGCAAGACACCATCTCACCCTCACTCGCGGGCTCTTGCACTTGTAATTGGAGCCCTGGTGAACTGGTACGCAGCTCAGCTCGTTGTGTTCACCTGCACTTGGGTGACCAAAGTTAAGGGGCTGCTTTGCTGTCTCCGAATCATGGAAACGATCTGTACACACAAACGTTGTCCTATGGCTGCGATTCATGATCAGGGTCCCTGATGTGGGGTAGTGCAGATGGTCCCCAACACATAATGCCTCAGCTTGAGATTTGTTAACTCGACAGTGGTGGGAAAGTGGTAGCCTTCGGGAGCGACCATACTCTGAACGTTAAATGTGCGTCTTCTCTGGATTAGCCTACGTGGTCTGGGCTTCTGGGTCAGCCACGTGACCACAGCAGCGACAGCAGGTGGCGTGTGACCCCGCAGGGGAGGGACAACACGTGCGTTTTCAACCTCTGATGCTTTCCCTTTTGACGGGCTTCTTCAGAATTAGCTCAGCATCAAGACAAGGACTTCTGTGGTGCATTTTCTTTCTTCAGATTTTTGGTGTTTCAGGATATCTAGATATATTTAGATATTTTTACCATTTCTACAATTGTGGTCTCAGTGGAAAGCATAAAATAAACCCGGGGCTATTTATCCCTGCCCCCTTAACTCCTCAGGCAGAACTTGTTAGTGAGTGAATGAGTGTGAAGAAATGAAAAGGTGAGGTGGTGTTAGGGTCTGCAGAGCTGAGTCCTGATCAGTGCCCCCTCTGTCAGTACAGGACTCTCTGCTTTTAGATCACAATTAATATTTTCAGGGGAAAAATGGTTTAGAACTGAAATTTCTCCTTCCCTATCCAAATCCAAAAAGTGATTTTGGATTTGTTCTAATTTAGGACCATTTTTTTTTCTAGGTTTTTGAACAAGATATCACTTTATAGTTCAGGCTGGGTTTGAACTCACTATGCAGCCCAGGCTGGCTTTGAACTCATGGTAATCCTCCTCCTGCCTCTGCCTCTTGAGCACTGGCATTACAGGCCTGAGTCACCACACCCAGCATGGTGGTATGTGGTGCAGGGGACTGAACTCCGGACCTTGCACTTGGCAGGCAGATACCACAGCCACTGAGCTAAATTCCTGGCCCTAGGCCCATTCTTTTGGCTCTGATTCAAGAATAGTAGGATAAACGCTCAAGTCAGAGTTTGGGGGCAGCAAATTTTCTCTACATTTTAGAATCCTCAGAAGCAACTGGGGTAATATTTCTCCAAAGAAGTAAAAATTGATTTTGAGGGTGGTGCCATTTTTGCTTTTTATGTATATTACAGATAGACACATGGAACTTCCACACTGTGTCTGTGGTTATGTGTGTTACAGACAGACACATGGAACCTACACGTTGTCTGTAGTTTCAGAAATTTGGGAGGACTTATCAAGAAAAATGTGTCTAAAGAAGTCTCTTTGAAGATATCAAATGAAGGTTGAGAAACACAGTTCTAGCGGGGTATATTTTTGATAACTTGCTATTTGTAACACTAATAATAGTCACAACAATTATGACTCCATCTGGTCTTATAGAGATTCTCTAGGTTGGCCAGGGTAGAATTAAAAAGTGTATTAATTAATTTAATATTTGCAAATCTTAATGGACAAGATATAAGTTCTTTACTTCAAATAATTTCCACATCACTAGTAATTTGGAAATTTGTATAACCCTTGTTTACATTGCTATATTATCTATGCAAATAAAGGATATTCTTATTACAAACAGTATAACTTTTTTAAAAACAAAGAAGGACAAATCCTAGGCCATTTTATTTTAATAAGTATTTGGTCCAACATAAGAAAGATATCTCACTTTCAATTGGCTAAAATTATCCTTATATACAAATATCATGCTGAAATACATTAAAATGTCTGGATAGAGTCTCATGCTGTTGTTTTAGCTGAGTGAAGCTAAGAAAAAATCCTCCCTCTCATGCATAAATAACTGTACTCTCCTTAAATTTTTGATACCAGCATTTGTCCAAAAACAGCTCTGTTTTCCATAGTAGACAGTCCAGGCGAGGCATAGAAAAACAGAAAATTCTATTAAAAAGAAAACATAGATCTAAGCTGTATATTTAAAGCGAAGAAGATAGCACTTTCCAAAATAAATGAAAAAGAGTTTATCTTATTTTTCTTAGAAAGAGAAGGTTTGAAGCGAACCCATTTATGATTTCAAAGTCATGAACAGATTGGTGAAATAGTGATAGATCCAGTGTATATTTTATAGTAGCATGGAATTTAAAAAATAGGGACACCCACAGTATTATTCTATCCAAAGCATAATAAATATAGAGAGTAAGGTCACAGGAGTTGATGATTTAAACAAATACCACAGTTTAAGAGGTACTGAACACTGTGAGGAAAAGGTCAAAAAATGGCATTAATCTGCCGGGTGTTTGAAACACACTCTTCCTCTGTGATTAACATGAAGATAAACCAAGTAGGGCCAGCTTTGCATTTTTCTTTTGGGTCAAAGGAAGTCGCTGAGATATAATTTCATGTCCTACTTTGAAAACTGAGGGCTTGGTTGTTATCATGACTTAGGCCATGTTTTAATGGATTATGCTGGGAGAGAAAAGTTGCTACAGTGCTCAGACTATTTAACTCCTTCGGAAAGTAACATCGTAGTTTCTCAGTCCTCAGGTGAAGTCCCAAATCTCAGTTTCTCAGCACAAGGCTAGGGCTGAGGTGCTGGTTTTGGGGGTGTTGGTAGCATCTATCTGACAGGTAGGTAGAGCAGACACTGAGTTCGTCAGGTGAGTACACATGACTGCGAGCGTCTCCGTGGCAGCCGAGCTATGCTTTTGTCACGGCTTGAACTAAAATGTCTCCGGAAGGCTCCGACATTCAGAGACTGGACTTGCGGAAGATGGTTGGATCACGAGATGCTGAATTCACCCATGGACTTATGAGTGCAGAGCTGAATGTGCTCTGAGGAGGGGGGGCCTGCTCAGAGAGGGCAGGCGTCCTGTTGTCCTCCGAGCCTGCCACCCTGCCTTTCCCAGCCTGCTCTGCTTCCTGCTCACCTCGAGTTGTGCAGGTTCCTCTCACCATCCCCTTCACCATGACGTCTTGTCCTGGAGGGAGCCAACCACAGAATGAAATGTTTAAAGCTGTAAACCGAAGTGCCCTTGTCCTGCTTAAGTGGTGAGTGTCAGTATTCTGTCCCAGCCATGGAAAACTGGACCGATGTACTCTTATCAAGAGGGGTGTCTACGACAAGAAAAGACCTTAGACGGGGGCCTGAGGAGAGTAACCGTACCCCTTCCACATTGTCCCACGTTCCAGAGTGCTGCAGACCTCAGCAAAAACCTTTACATGTGCTTCAGTTCTGTTCATACCGGGTTAGAAATGTTTCTGTGGTCGTTTGCTTTCAGATAATAATGGCCACACAGATCTAGCGAATGACTCGGTACCATGCAGCCTTGTTTCCTTGTCAGTCGGTGGGCAGACCGAAGCCTCCATGTTTGCAGGGTAGAAAGCGACTCCGTGCTATTAAACACCAAGGGCTCACTAAACCATGGCTCTGTACCTGGGCTCCCTCCCACCAAAGGCCACCACATGAGAATGGACCCAAATCCACCTATGTTGGCATGATTTAGTTGTTTGTCGCAGGGAGATTTGCTCACAGAGGATGGAGCTATAATTATCTTCACTCTGCTTTAGGAAATTCCTACAATCAACTTACTGGACAAACTAGCAGTTGGGTCCACTGGGCAAACAACCTGCATATGAGAACAACAGCCGACTTCCCAAAGCTATTTATTTTAAAACAGGCCTTTGGCTGAGTGTATCGATCCTAACTGTTTACCAATTTCCAAGTTTCTTGCTGGAGAAATTTGTCTTCAACAACTTGAGTCCAGAGCTCAAAGCCCTAGGAGCATCTCGCTTCTGACTTTGCCTTTCTCAGACTTGCTAAATTCTGTCCAGGTGGAGTTTTTTCTCACTGAAGTGAGCTCAAGTATATATATTTTTGCTTAATTAACAGCCAATTAAACTGTGGCATTCGGAGCATTCAACAGCCATCCTTACATAATGGAGCCATCCTTTTGATTTTTGCCTTCTGTGTGTGGCAGGCACAGCTCCACACTGCCCGCCGGAGAGCTCATCTTGAGCTACTCTGGCATTAAATCGGCCTTCTCATCTCTTCTTCCCCTCCCCCTCTCTCTTTCCTTCCTCTCTTCATTTCTTTCTTTCTTTCTTCCTTTCTCTTTTTTATCTTCTTTTTTCTTTCTTTCTTTTCTTCTTTCCTTTCCTTTTTCTTTCTTTCATTTGTTTGCTTTTTCTCTTCTTTCCCTTCTTCCTTCATTTCTCCCTTCTTCCTTCCACCTTGGAAGGGATGGGAATATAAAAGTTCAACAGGGCCGGGGAGTTAGCTCCCTGGTTCTGGCACCTGTCTTGCAAGCTCAAGGGCCCAGGTTTGATCCCCAGTAACCACATACAATTCTGGGCATGGAGACTCACGCCCAGCAGCAATCAGCATCACATACCACAGTGCCGGGCGTGGTGGCTCACGCCTGTCATCCCAGCACTTGGGAGGCAGAGGCAGGAGGATTGCTGTGATCTGAGTTTGAGGCTGAGTTCAGGGCCAGCCTGACCCACAAAGTGAGACCTTGTCTCAAAAAAAAAAAAAAAATTCAACAGATAGTTCACTCACAGTACTAAAAACAGAAAGAATCTACCAGTCCATCTTTTTAACTTAAAACATTTTTGTACCTATAATGGGATTTTTTTAGTTTAAGTGTTTTCCTTTAAATCTATTCAAATATTTTTAATTAACAAATTATAATTGTATATATGTATGGGCTGTAATGCTCTAATATATGATATACAAGTAGGACATAACATTAAGAAAAGTAGTATTTTTTATCCCATAAACTTACTTTGGGGGAGATATGAACATTTGGCATTTACTCTTAGCAATTTTGAAATATGCAATATATTATTATTAATCTGTCATGCACTTGAGCTCAAAAACCAGTGATGCTGCCCGACGGAGCTCCTGGGCCTCTGGCTGTGCTCCCCGCCCCCTCCCCGCTGCCTGCCCTTCTGCCCCAGTGAGCTTGACTCTTGGGTCCCACGCAGTGGTGAGACCATGCAGTCTCTGGATCCCCACACCAGGGCGATGTCCCTGGGCCGTCCACACTCAGCAGTGACAGCCTTTCCTTTCTCTAGGCTTAGCGAGCACACCGTGTTTTCTTCACCTGCTCGCCTGTGCTGGTGGACGCAGAACGATGCCAGCCCTTGGCTGTGGGGAGCAGTGCCGCCCTGAACCTGGGGTGAAGGTGGCCCCGCAGCATCAGATTTCAAATCCTCAGACTTGAATGCAGGAGCGGGACTGTGAGACCCCTGGCCCCGTGTGGCTGTAGTGTCAGGCTTTGGAGGAACCGCTGAACTGTCAGCCTACGGCTGTAACTTAGGTTCCTACAGTACTTACAGAGCCTTTTCCCCGCATCCTCGCCAGCCAGGCTGGGCTTCTAAGGGAGCAGAACAAGGTGCAGCCTAGAGAGGCCGGTGTGTTCTGCATGCCTTCGATCCGCAAGCCTCAGGCTCCCCTGGGTGCCAGACTACCTCACCTGCAGGGACAGCCCGGCTCAGCAGCCCTTTCCCTTCGGGCCTCCGTGTGCTCAGCATCCACAGCACCTGCTTGGTCATTCCTAAGAAGCACTGGAAAGTGGCTAGAGCTAGATTCTCCTCTCAGGAGGCCAAGATGGAAGCACAGTTCCAAGTGACAGGAGACCCTCGAAGGTGATGTTAAGCCGGCCACTCGCCCTGCCCCAGGGGTTTACCTCAGCCTGGGGGACAGGCAGCTGATTGTCTGACATCGGTTCACGGGACTTGGGCTGAATTCTGTTGTTAGCTTCCAGCCTGATTTTGTACAAACATGACTCCCAAAGCTGCGTTTTCCATCACACAGAATATTAACTCAGCCGAATTATCTCCGTCTGGCTCCTGGAAGCGGCACCCTCTCTGAGGAAGGAAGAAGAAAATCTATGCCTTATAGTTTTAAAAACCGGTACAACAGGCACATTTTTAAATGTATGCAAATTCATGGGCTTTTCTATTTCCAGGCAGCATAGACAAGTAGGATTTTAAGCTGGAAATTCTGTACAGACCACATTGTGGTTCTTCCCAGTGTGGGTGTCCCGGGGGGCTCAGGGTTAGGGTCTCCAGATTTAGCAAATCACATTAGAGGGAGCACAGTTAGATCTGAATTTCAGAAAAACAGCAAATACGTTTTACACATAAATAGGGCCTATCGCATGGGAGATACTTACACTAAAACATATATTTGTTGTTCATCTGAAATTCCAGTCAAAGTGTTTGTTCTATACTCCACTGGAAACCCTCCTGGGTTCCCACACGTGCTTGAACAAAAGCCAGGGCTCCTTGCTCATAGTTCCAGCGTCTTTGGAGCACAGTGTGCGGCTGCTTATGCTTCTTATAAGCTGATTTATGAAGTTACCTGTGTGGATGAGAGCAGTACCTGGTTAGCGAGAAGCTACGCAAGAGGTCTGTCACATGGGAGGATCTCACTGTGGAAGGGACAGCAAAGGCTGGAGTGGCCAGGGATGGAGAAGTGGCCAGCACAGAGCTCAGGTGCAGCCGTGGAAAATAATACTCATCTCGACTTAGAAGTGTGTGTCATTCTCTTCAGGCTCTCACCCTGCGAAACACACTCAGGGAGTCTAGCTCACGACCAACACCAGTTGTGGCCAGACAGGAATCTTGCTGTTTTCTATATTGTTTTGCTACTATATTAACTTTAAACTGCTGAAAAACTTCATGGAATGAGACTCCTATTATACAGTAATCAAAAGCCACACCTTACAAGATCTGCAGGACCCACGACATCCAGGAAGCATCATTACCTTCCACCTTGTCTGAAATCCATTCATTCCTCTGGGTGTCTTATAGCTCAGACTCCTACATTCACACTCTGAAGGAAAAAAAACAAAACAACTTCTGGGGAAAGTACGATGATGTAGTTATAGTTTTCTTTATCGTACATCGTGCTCACATTACTGTGAGAAAGAGCCCGTTTTCCGCTCATAAGGAAGTGTTTCGGAGTCTGTGTGTGCAACACCAAGTGCAGCAGCGCCCTCCGCTGTCCGTTCGGAGGAATGCCAGCTCCTGTGTCCTGGACAGGAAGCAGTGCGCGGCTGAAGGAGGTCATTCTGCTCAGAGGAAGATTTCCTCATTTTAATTAGAGGCAGATTCCCTCTGTTGGCAGCATAGGCCTCAGGGTGCCTGAGGATTGGCGGGAATCATGCCAATTTTCTTCGAGAGCCACACCCGTCTAAAGAAGTGTCTGTTACCTCTCTATGTCTCCAGTGAATTTCACTATGACGTCCTTGAGAACGATGGACGACGCTTTACCTTGATTATATTTTCACCGTGTTTTATATTGAAATAGATTCTGACAGACCAAAGCAAATTAGAATCAGATGAGTCCCCAACAGTGGAGAGAGGAAGCTGGACTTGTGCGCTGACCCTGGGACTACAGGCTCTGTGAATTTCAGTTTGCTTTGAGCTCGGTCCAGCAGCACCTGAGCGCCTACCAGACTCGAGGGGCAGCCCATCTGGGAGGACAGCAGCGTCCATCCCAGGGAAGGCGGTCTGTGAGCCGTGACTGCTCCCCCAGGTGACCCCACTCGTGCCCTGGTCTGGTCTTATCCTGGAGCGAAAGCCCAGTGTTACCGGCTCAGGGTCCTTAAGACTTCCCCAGCTGGCCTCTTCCTTTTACACTTCACGAGTCGGAAGTCCCTGAATCCTCTCTACATAAATGTTTCGTTTCAACTAACAGCAGTGCTGCTAATAACTTACTGTGTTGTCGAACTCAGTGTTGCTGGCAGTATTAATTTTCCAGATGCTTCGTAAGGGACCCGCCATTGTGCAGGACCTGGGGCTGGGGAAGGGTTCAGCTCCTCCGCCAAAGTGACCGAAACATTTGGATTTGGTTCTGTTGGTTTGTGAGCTTGTTTTGTTCTTGGAGATTTATGAAGTCAGGCCCCAAAGAGATGAGCGCTTAGTGTTGGCATGTTGGTGAATCATTCTTCCAGAACACGAGTGTGCGATGCGGAGAGCAGCACACTCGCGGGCATCCAAGGTCAGGTTAGGATTCTTTACTGGGTCATATAGACACTGTAGAATGAAGTTAATTTCAGGCCCAAACTAATATGCTTAACACAGTGGGAACAAATTATACTATAAGTGATACAAAAGATGAGATACGGTATCTCAGGCTGTTTTCCTTTCATAGACTGAATAACTCTATTAAGTCTCATAGTTTTAATCTTCTGAATCTTAGATTTATTAAAAAAAAAAAGCAAAGCGAAACACAACAACAAACTTGAGTAGATTCTCTTTTTAAAATTTCTTCCTAATTTGTGCCACACAGTCAAATGTTTTTAATAAATTATGGTTACAGACTTAAATAAACCAATTGTTTGTTGACAGAGGGTCTTAGAAATCTAACCTGGAGATCTAGTTAGAAATGAATCGTCAAACTGTCCTCCTTCAGCCACAGCGTGGGTTTATTCGTCACTCCGGTCGCTCTGAGAGGCAGCCGAGGGGCAATTTAGCCTCTGGTTCTCTCAAAGGTGCTGTGTAGAGCTCTTCTGTGACCAATTTCCATAAAGTTCGTTTAGCAGTTCAAACTTTATTAAGACTCTTGACAAAAACAGCTGCTAGAATTGCACAGGAATGTAATAAAAAACACAGAGTCAGAAACAACCAGAGTCTATAAAAGCAATACCCACAGAGGCCAAGCCCCCTCCGGGCGCAAACTGATCCCAGAACTGCCCACAGCAGGCAGATCCCTAAACAGAGAGACAGCGGGACACCCAGGCCGGCTCGGGAGGCGCTGAGCTGGAGTCAGCCTGCCATCACCGGCTGATAACTGAATCAAGGTCCCGGCAGGACACAGAATACAGAACAGGACAGGCAAGGGAAGGCACGGTGGTGTTACAGAGTGAGCAAGACTGAGCCACGTTCATTTTCTGTTGGTTTTATTATGCAGTAAAAAAATGTCCAGCACATATTCATTTACTAGAAAGAAAACAATCCATGTTCAGGGCATTGTCATTTCCCTGTTAGCACGGAGGGGCACAAACGGGCATAGGCCAAGGATCTTGTGCGGCATTTGGAAATCCTAGGGGGAAATTTCAGGTCTGAAGATGGAGATGCATAGGAATTCAAATAGCTCTGACAGTCTGCTCTTGTTCTGTGGTCCGGGCTCTCTGGTACGTCCTTAATACCTGCTGAAGTGTCTGTAGGCATTTCATGGCCGGCGGAGGTGGGGAGGGGAATGCAGCCACTGGTGTTGCTTTTTACATGTGAATATAATATTCAGTAGATGGAAAACTGGAAAATGTGGTTTATTTCTGTGGTTTGACTGCAATCACACACCAGGTCCGTGTGGTGACGGGGAGCAGGGCTGTGAATTAGCTCTCTCCCACCACGCATGCCCTCATCTCCACCCCGCAGTCTCCCCCGAGACGGGTGAGGACCTCAGTAAGCTCCAAAGCAGGTTGTGGGAACGGACGTAGCAGAGACTGACTGGCCTGTGGTCACCTCTGGAGAGTCACTGTGGGGACCTCGGGAGTGACTTGCGCCATGCACTACCTACCAGGGTGTGAGCCCCCTTGGGGAGATGTACAGGCGTCGCTATGTCGTTTTCTGTGGAACTGCAGTGACCCTTGCTTTCCCTCTATGTTACTGTTGTTTCCAGGTCACCCAAAGCTGTGGCCCTGCCCCTCGCTTGCTCATTCATTCATTCATTCATCCCTCCTCTCGTTTCATTCAAAAACACATAAGAGTGGCGAGCAACGGGGATGCAGAGAACACGCGGCCCTCCTCTGAGTCTCTAGGGTTGAGAGAAGTAGATGAAGATGGTGTCAGTTCTGTGTTGAGGGGAAAATACAGAGGATGGCAAAGCTCAGAGCTGGTGTGTGTGAGTCCTAAAAGGGTTCAGAGACGCACGAAGAATGGGCTGAGGCCTGGGACAGAGTGGGACTCGGCCAAAGGCGAGGAGGCAGAGGAGGTCTGCAGGCTGAAGGCTCCTCCCTGTGCCTGAGCGGAGCCGAGCTGGGGTAGGTGTTGTGGGGTGGAGTGAGACAAGGCTGGCTGTGCTCCACTCGGTGGGAAGCAAGATGGCAGCTCCTTCCTGCTGACCCCTGGCTCCCCCACTCGAGCTGCCTTATGCAGAGATGCCTGTCCCCTCTCGGTGGAGGGGTCTGCTGATCCCCAGTTCCCCATCTTATTTAAGGATGACCAAATGTCTGTTATCCAAAGTCACCAAGCCAGAGCGTTGGCTGCACCCTGGGTTTCACACGTGCCAGTGGTGCTCTTGCCAGAGACGCTGTGTAGACACGAAAGAAGCCCTTTCCCCTGAACACTGGAAAACACGACACACAGCTCACACTTGCTCTGTGAGCACCTGCAGATGGAGGTGAAACCAAACCACCCACAGTGGTGACCACAGGGTGGCGAGGTGGCAGCAGCTGTGGTGGTGACGCTGGGCACTGGCAATGCTGCCCTCTTGGGCAGCCACACATCTGGGGGACGTCAGCCTGCACAGAGGTGTCAGGGTGCCTCCTCACTTTCCTGAGAAACAGTTCATGTGCGTATAAATTCACCTATTTTAGTTGTGCAGTTCTACAGGTGTTGGTATATTACTTTACTAATATTTTTAGGTTACGGTAAAACCTATATAACAAAATACGTCAGTTAACAACCTGGAAGGAACTGCTTGGGGGCATCACATTCACAGTGTGGCACAGCGATCGCCTCATCTATTTCTAAGAGTTTCATCAACTCAAATAGAAACTATTTAATGGTTATTAAATATCAACTTTCCATTTCTCCTTGCCGACCTGCTGCTAACCTTTAATCTATTTCTGTCTCTGAAGTTCTTTTTTAGATATTTCCTGTAAGAACTATGGAGTGTTTTGTTTCTTGTGTGTTCGTTATTCAGCTTAGCGTAGTGTTCTCAAGCTTCGTCCACCCTGTACTTCTCTTGGATTCCTACCTCACACAGGCTGAGCAGCAGTCACTGCATGTGTGCGCCGTGTCCTGGTCCTTTGTGGGCAGACTCTCAGGCTATTTCCACCCTTGGGCATTTAGAAACAGTGGTTTTGTGACAGTAGTGTGTCAGTATGTGTCCAAGCCCTCGCTTTCAATTCCTTCAGAGACACCGCGAGGAGCAGAATTGCTGGTCATGCCATAATTCTCCTTTAGTTCTCTGAGGAGCTGTCGTATTGTCTCCAGCAGTGTCACCATTTTGCATTTCTACCAGTAATACTACCAGTATTACAGGAGTACTGTTCTACCGGTAACACTTACTGTCTACATTTTGAAAAAAAATAATCACTACAGCTATCTCAGTAGATATAAAGTGAGCTCTCCCTGTGGTTTCGGTTTGTAGTTCTTTGGTGACCGTTTGTGCCGAGTGTCAGTCCATGTGCATGTTGGCCATTTAACTTTAGTCCTGTAAGAAATGTCTATAGGCCTCCTTGGCCAAATTTTGCTGTTGCAGTGTGGTTGTTCCCCACATCTCTTCTGTCCTTACCAGAGACATGATTTCTAAATATTCCCTCCCATTCTGAAAGCTGTCTGTTCATTTCTTAAAAATGCCTTTGATGCCTGACAACTCTCTCTGTGCAGGTTTGCTCTGCTGCTTCTGTTGTCTGTGAAGACGCTGGATGCCGCGAGTGTGGGCAGGAAGCGCCCGGGTCCTGCGCCTGGGCCCTGCGGACCTCCTCCACCTGCGTTCTCACAGAGATCTGTCTTTCCTGAGGGTGTTGCCCTGTAGAGTATAAAATTCCTCACGGCGAATTAATCATTTCCCATCTACAGAGGCTGCCTTTCATCTCCACACTGCTAGACAAAGTCCTAGGCCTTGCTCAGCACATCTGCTGTGGTGTGGCAGGTGTCAGGAGTCCGCATTCCAGGGCAGCGACGCCCCGCACAGTCACAGAGCAGCACCGGCGGAGATGTGTGCGGATGTTTCAAATTAAGCCGGGGTGTGGGAACCTACGAAATGACAGGCGCTTCAGAGCGAAGGTCACGGCAGAGGACGCTGCTCGTGTTTTCCATCTGAGTCCGAGGCTAAATTCAGCATACCGCAGAGAGAAGTCAGCTTTCCTTAACAGGTCAGGGCCAATCTGCTCAGCCTGTGCCCACACCTGCCGTGTGGTGTGTGATTGTCCCCACGTCCAACCTTTCTGTGCCGTCAGCCGTCCCCAACTCGGTGGGTCCTGGGCACAGCAAGAATGAAGAGCTCCCCAGGACCACGCTGGGGAAACTCAACCAGGGCTTTATGCTTCTTCTCTTTTTTAGTTTAATTTTTATTATGGAAAATTCTAAGCACATGCAAACATCCACTAGCTAGCTTCACTATTGTCTGCACATGGTCATTCTTTTTCAGTCATGCCGCCCCTGAAAAATACTCTCCCTTCTCTTCTGGTACCATTTTGAAGCAAATCCTAGGCCTCTGACAGTCCATTCACAACAGTTTCAGATTATCTCTCTGCAATCTAAGGACTCACAGAGACACAAGTCCATTGTCACCTGTCAGTGTGTTCGCAGTAATGCTGTGTGATTGTTCTCACGTCCGGTCGTGGGTCATATTTCCAGTTGCCTTGCTGATCTTTTAATTTTTCTACTGTAGGTTTGTTGGGATCATGTATCCAGAGAAGTGTCCTCATTATATTTCATTCATGTTTCTTTTGGTCTGTAAACGAGACTGGGTTTTAAATCAGCTAAGCCTGGTCCTGGCGTAAGAGGGCAGCGGACAGAGTGTCCGCAAGGGGCCCTGAGTTGGCCTTCAGGAATTGTTTGTGTGTGATGATTCTCAGGTCGGAGATGGGAGAATTTTAAGTGGGATATTTGCTTGGTGGCATTTAAAACTTTTATCATGTGGGTGTGTTTATATGATGTTTGTGAAGCACAAAAAAGAGTTTAAAATAAAGGAGTAAAATAAGAAGAGTGAATCAGACAACATGACACAAACTAGACATGTGCGTCTCCAACCGGAGACAGGACGGACACAAGATAGTGAGATGGGAGGCCGGGGTGAGAGGACAGACGGGGAGGCCCTCAGGCAGCCGTGTCTCTGCCAGACACGAGAGAGGGCAGGAGGAGGCCCGGACGCTGCTTGGGCTTGTGCCTGCAGCAGCACTTGTGCACATGCCGCTCCCTGCTGTGGGTTCTGGCCTCCGTCTCTCCGGGCCGGGTGCTGAGACCTGCGCTGAGAGTGCTGGGAGTGGGTAGACGGAGCCGCGCTGCTTTTCCTAAGCAGGTCATTCTTTATCACTCAGAAGTCTCTCTAACCTGTCGCTGCCTGGTGTTTTCTGCTCCTGGTCTTTTCAACTCCATGGACGTTCCTACACTGACTTAAACAGCTGGCTTTGCTTACACTTATTGAATGAGTAAATATAAGGAGTAGAGAGCTCGCTCGTTTTGTCGCTGAGCAGAATCTTCCCACTGTAGAGGTTGTACAGTCTCTCCTACATAAACTTGGGCCTGTCCTTTTTTCTGTGTTTCTGGTTTACTCTGTCAGGAGGCGTAATATTAGATTTTTACAAACAAACTTGATTTTTATAGTAGTTTTAGGCATAGAGCAACATGGAGTGCAAAGCACAGAGGGTTTCCACACACTTGCTCCTGCTGTGCAGCGCCTCCCTGTCCCCGTGCCCACCTGGTGGACACGGTCCTGCAGCTGAGCGCGCACTCACGTCACCCGCGCTGCAGTGTGGGCACCGCAGGCTCTGGTGGCTGACGTCCACAGGCCGGAGGAGGTGATGTGACCAGCAGTGTAGCGCCACAGTGGTTTTATTCCTTTAAAATCCTGCATGCTCTGCCTAGTTATCCTTCCCTCTAACCTCATCCACTGGCTTTTCGGGTCGTTGGCTATTAACTTCTCTCCCCAGACTCCGGCATCTTTTATGTTTTCCAGACCACTGGGGCTCTTGAGTTTCCATCTGACCCCAGAGAATTTGTAGTCCTGAGCTCCGTTCCTGGCCCCGTACTTAGACTCCAATTCAGCCCCCTTTTTTGTCTCATTGACTGCCATTGTAAGTTTATTTATGTAAACGGAGAAATCACAAAACAAAACATACCAACTGAATCAGGCAGAACAGAGAAATAAAGGAGTGTATGGTAATATTATGATAATGGCATTTTGATTGTTCAAAGAGTGCTATTTTCCCCAAGGCTATGAACAAAGGTTGTTGATTCCTATGGATGGGCAGTACTCAGTTGGAATATAGCTATTTATTTTCATTTTATAATTGCAACTTCTAGAGTTTAGTCATTTTACGGCACAAGTACAGAGGAATACCAATTAGTTAATTAAAATATGTGACTGGTATACAATTACCAGTTTAAAGATCAGTAAAACACGTAAGATTCTTTCTTACTTATACAAATTAAGACTGAGAGGTTATGTTGTCTTGGCCAAGGACCCAGTTGCAAAGGTCCGGGGTAATTCAACCTCATGCGATTCCTATTTCCAGCTGTGACAAAGGGCCCACGACACTTACTTGTGTTGACACAGAGTGGCTAAGCTAAGCACGAACGTTTGATAATGACCATTAGACAGCAGGCCTGGAACCTGAGGCTTCTTCATTATTTCAGATTTCACATTTGCAGAGATGAAAGCCAGGGATTGAGGAAAGAAGAAAGAAGAAAAGTGGAAGGAGAAGGGGGAGAAAGAAGGGAAAATTCTTGGCATAAATTGCCTAACGACAGGCGATTCTCATTAAAGCAAAGCTTGGGTCAACTCAGGAAAGCTTGATAAGTCCCTGATAAGGTGCCAGAGGTTCTGATGAACTTCCTTGGGGGGTTCACCATTTCAAGTGGATGTGTTTTGCCCTACAGCCAAGGTTTGGGATGATCCCAGCATCTGATATTGATTCTTTAAAGAAGGCCCTCCTCCTGGCCCTTGGACACTGCGTGCCCGCTGGAGAGGCGGTGAAATGGATCAGCCTAATAGAAGCTGTAGTCAAGCCTGGAAGCAATATTCCAGCTCATTCTTGGGACCACTTCACCACCTCGCCATGATGGGTGTGTTTTGATAGAGGCATTCTGTTTTCTAACACCCCACATGTTTTCAAGGCTGCTTTTTGGAGCCTTAAGCAATGAGAAGTCACTTAGAAACTATTTATTAACAACTTAGTGGTTGATGTCCCAGGCGCTCAGGATTTAGAGGTGGATAGGCAGTGTCCATTTCCTCAAGGAGCTTTTAGGCATGTGGGGAAGGATTCAGTAAATCGGTAAAGGCCACGATGTCCCAGAGATACAAGGAGCAAGTGTCTCCCTCAGGTTTTGCAGCTACAAGCCCTGCCATGGGAGCTGAAGGCCTCTTACACTGAGGATTTCTGTATATGCAGGCCACTAGGTCTACTTAACTAATTTCAATGAAGAAAAGTTTCACTATTGCTGTAAATTTTGTAAAATTAATAATAGAAGAAGAAAAAGGACCTAGGTAATACATCTGCATGCCGGTCATTTCAGTAAAAGCCAATCATTTAAGTGACTTGTGTCCCTGCCTGGAGTGCGGAATTGAACGGTGGGTCCCCTGTGCCTGACCTGATGCGTCTCATCTGGGGACAGGTTTCAAGTATACAAACAATGAAGTGTAATTGCCCTGACCAAAGAGTATCCAGTTTCATCACTGAACTGAGAGATACTTTACATCAAATTAAGTCATATGCTGGTTTGAAAATTAGCCTCCCATTTAATGCCAGCCACACAGAGATGGAGGCTCCACAGTGGGAGGTTTGCCTACCTTCCTAATGCTACAATGTAGCTGCAGATCCTGTAATAGGCTGTGAAGTCTAGAAGAGGTTTAGTCTCTGGATGGCAGATCACGCTTATTTAAAAATCCCCACGCCATTCATTGGGAGGGCTTCCTGGAGCTCTGGCTGAGAAGGGCTGGGTTCATGTTGGATCTCAGATGCCCGAGCCACCCATGAGGTCAACCATGGACACGGAAATGTGGAGAACTGGCATGCCTCCTACTTGCCAATGCCATTTCTCATGGATAAGAAAATGGGCTGCCCCAAATCATTGACTTACAAAGTTTTGGGGCTAGTGAAGTTACTGAACTAAGGATCTCCGCACTGAGTTACATCCTTCAGCTTCGGAGGGGCAGCTGCTGTGGGAGGTGGGGCGGCATCCAGAGGAAGCAGTGGTTGGCTTAGGCACTCGCAGGGCTCAGCCCCTGCTGTGCAAGCGCGTGGTGCACCCCAGGGGAGTGTCGGGCTCTGGCCGAGTGTGCTGCCCCCTGGAGGACTTTCTTGGAGTGGGTGGGTGGAGAGCAGACGTGACCACGCAGAGGCCAGGGCAGGGGAGCGCTCTGGCAAATGGAGGAAGATTCCTTGCACGAGTGACTGGCGATTAGTCACACTTGGTTCCAGCTCCGGTTCCAAAGCTGGCTTATCTTTAACACCAGTTTACTTCAAGACAAACAACACAGAGGAGAGGAAAAACATCGTGGGATCATTTGGAAATACTTGCGTCACAGCTCAAATGGCAGAGGTGGCCCTAGAGCCACGGGGCAGGGAGAGGGTGTGAGTGCCAGGCCTCCGTGTTCCAGGGCTCCAGCTTCCTCTTTCTTGTGTGAAAAGTATGGTAGACCTTCTGTGCCAAGATTTAGAAACTGGTGTTTTGTGCCAGGAGATCTTTCCTCTGTGATATCTCCAAACCAGGTAGTTTATACCCAAAGTTCAAGAAATGTTAGGAATTATAGCATCTCAATGGCACTGAAAAGAACAGCCTATTTGGGAAGAAAAAAATAATTTCTTTGTAAAGCTTGCTTTGTAAAGCTATGTTAACCATACAACAAAATTTGAGGTCTAGAGTAGTAAAAAAGCAAAAAATGTGTTGGATTCAAATGAAACAAAAGACCACGCTATAGGAAAGCAGCAGGGTAGATACTATGACATATTCACTGGCTGTAACTCAGCAGTCCTATCATCTACCTGATCAGCCTGATATTTCTGAATTCTACCCTGAAATTTGTTTTCCCATTGCTAGGGATTGAACTAAGGACCTTTGCGCTGAGCTACATCCCTAGTTCATTTTTATCTCTTATTTGGATACAAGGTCTCACTGAGTTGGCAATTGTCCAAGCAGGGCTTGAATTTGCAGCTCTCCTATCTCAGCCTCCCAGAGTTGGGAATGTAGGCATGTACCACCACACCCAGCCTCTATTGTGAAATCTGAAGAGGAAATGGTACAAAGAGCAGATTTCCTGAAAATACTCAGGGCACTGACTTTGTACAGCCTAGTAGATCTAACTCTTTGGAACTAAGAGTCCCCTGTTTTTCCAAGAGGAACTGCTCCAAGCTTTTGTCTTGGGACTGGGGACTCCTTCTGCTTCTGAGAGACTCCAGTTTCCCCCATATGCCTAATGGCTCTAGGTTCTGATGGCTGAAGTGCAGGGAGAAGAGTTTCATCCTGTAAGGAGTGACACCCTGCTAGCCTCTGAGTCTGGAATGCCCACAAGGGCCCAGTGCTAAAGACTTGGTACCAGCCTATGGTGCTATTGGGCGGCAGGGGACCTTTAAGAGGTGGAGACTAATGAGAGGAAGTGAGGTCACTGAAAGTTACCCTTCCAGGGAATGCTGGGACCTTGGACACTTCCTGTCTCTTTTTGCTTCCTGAATGCCATGAAGTGGGCAATTTCTTCCATTATACACACCTAAACATGAGTTATTACTTCACCACCTTCCTAAGACAATGGATCAACTGGCTAGGGACCAGACCCTCGAAACTCTGAGCCCTAATCAATTATCTCATGTTTTTTGTTATAATAATGAAGAACTGACTAATACACACCCTGACCCCAGACCTGGCGGCACAGCAGCCTGTCTATTTTTCATGGACAGAACTACTTTGCCTTGATAATCCCTAGAGAGGGAGGGCCTGGCCCTCTGTCAGATTTAGCGCTTCCTCCAGAACTCTGACCTCTACTGTGTGTCCTGTGATGCTTTGGTCTGGCCCATCTCTGTGGGATGGCAGCAAATTGAGGGGACCTGTGCCTTCCCTTCTCTTGTAGACCCGTGGCCAGTTGTTTTTGGAGGGCCTGTTTCCAGCTTCTAGAGTGCAGCTCTGCAGTGTGCCTTGTCCCAGCACAGGACAAGTGGAGGCTCAGAGGGGACCGTGCTGAGCAGAAAGTCCCCACTCTGCACGACTCCATCTTGTGCCCCCCAGTGGAATCGCACCATTCGGGTGGGGGAGCTAAACCATCCAGCCTGTCATACCTCCTCCGTGTGAGGTAGCTAAGGAAAGGAGATGGAGGAGGCTCTGGGAGACCGTAGAGTGGCTGTGACACTGACGGCAATGATGAGTGAAGGACAAGGAGTGGCAAGGAAATGTGTGGCCAGCAAACGCACAACACGAGCCCTCGATCAAGTCCTCCTCCTGGCCCTGTGCACACTGAAGACACTCTAATTCTCTAATTAAGTCTCTAATTCTCACTGATGTCATGGAAACAGTGTTTCCGCTGCTTATGACTCTGGCATCTGAGCTTGTCTTCTCTGTCTTATGACTCTGGGATCTCTGCTTCCCTGTCTCTCTCCTTTTGGCCTCTGTAGATGTGCTTTGGTTTCATTTTTCCAACTGACCATGACTTGACCTTACCAAAATGTGAGCTGATTATTCCTGCTTATCTCAGGCATTTCTTACAGTAAGGAAAGCTAACATAAGCCTTGAATCTGAGCTGCCAACACCTTCATAGAAGAGGCCCCACCTACCAAATTTTGAAGTAGATCTTGAGGTCTGACAAGTCACCAAATACCTTTTCATTTTCACTCTTGAGTACTAACTAGCGGGATGGGTAATAGAGCTTGGAGATGAATAAAGTTTATGGGACAACCAGAAATTCTTTAAATGTACAAAAGAAAAATGTGATAGAAAATATTGAACATAATTTGATATTTGGGGAATAAAGGATTGATACAAACTTTACTATTATCTAAATATAAGATTTTCTTTTAAAGATGCAAAGACTCATCTGATCGAAGTCTATGACAATCATGTCACAATATTTTCTTTTAGCTCCTCAAGGGTTTTTATTTTATGAAAACTTTAAGGAGTAGTTGTCAGGAAAGCCAAGGCATCAAATAAAGTTTGTCACAGCACAGAACAGATACAGAAGTTCAACTAGTTACTCTTGAAACACTACTTGGCTGAAATAATAATTCTATGTTATGCAGTGACAATGCTAGGTCTGCAGAGGTTAGGTTGCTCCTCAGGGTATGAGACAGTTCACAGAAATAGGGGGATGGGAAGTGCTTGGGTTTAGATCTAGATGTCCCCTAAGACCTCATACTCTCAGAGGCGAGACTTGTGACTGACCTGAAGACGGTGCTACCTTCAGGGTTAGGAGGTGGGGTCAGAGCGGAAGAGGCGGGTCTCAGGGAAGTGGCCTGGAAGGGTTGGTCTCGCTCCCTGGGTCCTCCCTTCATTCTCTGCTTTCTGACTCTATTTGGTGTGCAGCTCTCCTCTAGCCAGAGCCTTTAACCCTGCTTCTGACCACGCAAGAACAGAAAACACAGGCCAAAATAATCTCCTCCTTTACATTATTGGTATTTTGTCCTGGTGATGAGGAAAATAAATAAGACGGGCGCCTACCTAGCCACCTCACAACATTTCTAGGAAGTATTTATCATTATCTTCATTCTGCTGGTGTGGAAGCCGGGGCTCCGACTGCTTAGCTTTCATAGCCAGGCAGTGAACATCAGCTGCTCATCTGTTTTATTCATACTTCCCTGCTTTTGTACCTGCAAGGGCCTTTGCACTCTCAGCTCACTAACCGAGAAGAGACTCGGTCGTCCTGATCGGGCAGCTGGTGTCTGTGTCCCATTCCTATCTCTGTCTCTAGCTTCCGGCTTCCGGCTTCCGGCTTCCGGCACAGATGAAATCTTCCATGATGTCAGAGAACCGAGTAGCCATTTTAATGCTTAGCAAACTCATTTGCTTTGGTTTCAGCTTGGTTTTTCTTTCAGCTTCCAGCTGTGAGTCTTTTCTTTTGTCGAACTCAGTGTCAGTTCAGCCCCTGCAGGGTGGCTGGGCCCAGTGGTCTTCCAAGGAGTGGATACAGCTGCCAAGCTCTGTGCCCTGTTCTTTGGCCTGGGAAGCCCAAGTCTTCCCCTACCTGTGGCCTTGCTCTCCTTGGTCTCAGCTACTGTGATCAACAGCAGGCTGAAAACATTAAATGGAAAATTCCAGAAATGAGTTTGAAATTGCCTTCTATTTCGAGCAGTACAAGGAAATCTGTCACATTCCACCCGGTGTGAGACACAAATTACCCTTT
The DNA here is from genome assembly GCA_004026965.1 of Petromus typicus. NCBI lineage: Eukaryota > Metazoa > Chordata > Mammalia > Rodentia > Petromuridae > Petromus > Petromus typicus. The sequence goes on along the minus strand of PVIR01025732.1, from coordinate 1,237 downwards.
GTCCGTCATTTCCACGCTGTGTACAACACTCACCTGTCAATCACCTGTAGGTCTTGATATCACTGGGAGTCTAGGTAAGCCCTGTTTTATTTAATAATGACTCCAAAGCGCAAGAGGTGATGCTGACCATTCAGGTAGACGACAAAGAAGGGCTTCCTTTAAGTGTAAACGTGAGAGTCTGTCATGTGTGTCTGTCTGTGCCTAGCTACAGGTGGAAATGGAGGTAACTTGTACTCTCTGCAGCTTTAGGCACTCACGATGGTTTTGGGAACAGATCTCTTGTGTAGAAGTGGGGACTAGTCTATAATCAGGTAGAAAACAAGTCACAGCCCTTATGATCTGAATCACATGCTAGTTACTTAATGGGACCCCAATATTTCTTGGGTGAAGTGGGTCAATACTGCCTCTGAATTGGCTCTTCTTTCTGTAACTTAGGAACGGCTGTTTAAAGCTTATTTATATTTCTGGGAATACAAAAGAGGTATGTTCATTACAGAAATGTTAGATATACACACACACAACAGAGAGAGAATTTAAAAACATCTGTGCTCTCATTGCACAGTGATAACACTGTTTCCACTTCAATGTGTCCCTTTCCACCCCTTTCATGCATCCATCCTGTGACAATAATCCGCCAGAGACATCTGGGTGCCGACATTGTTGTCCAGCTGGGAGTGAGAGTTGAGATTTTAGGATATTTAGAGCAGACATTGGTTGATATCTGTTTTTCCACTTGTCAGAGCAGGCAGTGACAAATTCTTCATCTCATTAATTAGGATGCTCTGTATTTAGACATGGGTCTTCTTTGAGTGTATTGGTTTATACAGGCTGTCCCAAAGTTTCTTTATTTAACTTAAAATTACCTGGTTAACATTTTTCTATGCTAACATGTTTTATCAGAAGGATGGCCCTCCTGTTCTGTGTGTGCTATTACCTCTTTAATGAGTCATCTGCTGCTCCATATTTAGTTGTTATCTTTGCTCCCACTTTTTTCAATTATAGATAATACACATACGAAAGCCATTTTGCTGAAGCTCAGTTTTTCCCTCTTAGGAAACATTCTTCATAAAAGAATTTCTAGATCAAAAGGGATATGCAAATTTTTAAGGTTTTAAATATTTATGCCAAGTAACCATCTTAAAAAATTGTTCTTCCATTCCCACAGCAATCTATGAGAACACCCATTTCTTTGCAACACATACATACACTCACACACACACACACACACACACACACA